>SNQJ01S0065333.1:0-16227 GCA_010110895.2 Picea sitchensis | reverse complement strand
CCCCCCCACTCTAGAATACCCTTTGTTTCCCCTCGTCCCTCTTCCTCTCTCCTCCTCTCCCCCTCCTAAGAAGCAACACATGGGGAAAGGTGAAGGGAGGGGAGGGGATATGGGGGGCAATGGTGGGGTAGGGTGAGAGAAGACAACTACATTATTTTTGCAAATCCATGGTCCCAAATGAAGAATCTCAATGACATGGTAATTTGGAATGAAAAAAAACATTCTTATGCTATAAGTATGGACATAACACCAACAATATTTTGAGATTAAAAACCTCTTGATGATGATCCTAGAATAAAAAATGAAACATTAAAAAATAAATAATATTAACATTGATTCCAAACTATGAAGTATTTATTTGCCACCCATGTGGTTTGTTGACCAACCTACCCAATTTACCCAATTTATGAATCATTATTTTAGGTGGGACACACTCAAAAAATAGCCTAAAAGAGTTTCCTTCCTAAAAACATTATAAAAGGAATCATATTCATTCATAAAAATATCAAATCAAATTTCATAACAATCAAAACCAATATTAAATCCTAATAAACCATCCCTAAGAATTATTAGGGCACTTTCGAAAATATTATTATATCTTAAAAACCATTGCCAAAATGAAAATAGCATTTCAATTGACAAATCTACCATATTGGGTTCTCCTAATGCCCTATGATGAAAGTTAATACAATACAAAAAGAGGAGTTAAACAAAGATTGGACACCATACCACAATGCTTATGCCATATCCNCATTGCCAAAATGAAAATAGCATTTCAATTGACAAATCTACCATATTGGGTTCTCCTAATGCCCTATGATGAAAGTTAATACAATACAAAAAGAGGAGTTAAACAAAGATTGGACACCATACCACAATGCTTATGCCATATCCTAACCCTATGAGAACTTCACATGCCATCTTTAAGATGCTTTGAATGGATCGTTGATAGAAAGAGAATGCAACTCTGAATGACCCTTTGATAGAAAGAGAAAATGTAGGTCTTAAATATCTCATTTCAACTAAAAATAGAGCATATCATAAATATCTCATATCAAACCCCAGCTACTTTCAAACTTTTGTATCTATAAAGCATAATTTTCAAATTGCATCCAATCGAAAGGTAACCAAACGTGTATCAAAATTATTTAACAAGGTATGATGTAGTAGTGCTTAACGTAGAACTTTTGACCTTGAATGACCAGTAAATGAAGATATAAATGATGAAAAGCCATAGTTCAAATTGAAAAAGATATTATTCCAAGAACAATAGTAAATGGTGATGGAAAGTAATCAAATCCATTTAATTTTCACTCAAGTCTTGACCTTAAAAGTGACGTGCAACTTACTTGGATAAACGTACAAAGATACATTGTGGGAAAATTCGTCTACATATAGATATGAGATTTCCTAAGTTATGAAATGATTAAATAAAAGAATTTAACTAGCCACAATTTAAAGGAGACAATGCTCCCTCTACATCCTTTACTAGATTTAAAGCCCATAGTCAAAAAAAAATTCAAGTAGCAAAGGTTTGTTACATCAAAACAAAATTTCTAAAGGGGTATGGAAGTTAGTTAAGAAAATTGAAAACGTGAATACCATAAATTTAAGTTGTAAAAGTTTGATAATGAACTATGAACTTGAAAGACAAGAGGACAAGCAATCCCTTGATAAGGAAGTGGGTGAGAAGATCACACAAGAAAATCCAAAACTACCACTTTAGATTTTTCAAGCTTTGAGCCTAAATAAGATCACGACTTTCATTCATTTGATCGTTTGAAGTCTTTTTTTTTTTATTTCCTTGTCAACAATTAAGTTTGTGGAAGCCTTTTTTTTCCTTTCTTGTCAATAATTAGGCTTGTGCTTTAAAGTTTTCTTTTCTTGTCAACAATTAGGCATGTCTAGTCCTCTTTTATACTTTCTTGCCAACAATTTGTGTCACGATATCTTAGGGGCTTCTTATGATAACCTTTCTAAGAAATTATAGTGTTAGAGGATACTTTTAGATGCCAAATAATCTTAGAGGGGGCATGTTAGAGATCTAAAATGTTAATGGGAGCAATTGTTTATAAATTAGTGTATGCATGCCTTCTTATCAATTATGGCAGTGTGATGATTAAGTAATTTTTTGTCTAGTCGACAAATGATCACCTTGTTGGTTGAGTATGTTATATGGCTATCTCAAGCCTTTGGTGGAGGCCTTCCTTCCTTGGTTAGCCCCATATGATAGTGCATAACTATGGGCCAAAGCCAAGCACAATGCCTTCCATGCAACTCCAACACATCATTTTATAACTGCAGGGATAAGATTGTTAGAAAATAATGGATGTGCTCATTTAACCATAGACAATATAGAAATATTGTCACCCAACCATAGGCCAAAGCCACCCTCGAGCACCTTAACCTTGATAGAGAATGATTACGGAAGCAAACCAGTAGCCAACCAACACTAATGCATCAAGACTGATCAGAAAGTCCAACCATAACCAATAAAAAGTTTGAGCCTAAACTGAGAATACAAATTGCAGTAGTTGCAGCTGCAGCAACTCCCCAGACTTGCGCACTTGCCCAGTTTCTGTAGTGCACACTTCTTCACTGCTGTAATTTCAAGATGTGTACCAAATGAGGTCTGGCTACTTGTATTTATACTGTTTTTCCTGAGCTGTCTGGGCCGACTTCTCATTCTAGAAGCTAAACACTTAATATTAAATATTTCCTTGAGTTGACTTGTCTTCTAGGGTTATATTTAATGCTTTAGGGTTTCTTCTTGCTTCCCGGAATATTCTATTCTTGTCAGGGTTAAACGTGGAGGTAAATACCTCCTATAGCTACCATAATATCAACACTCCCTCCTAGCTAGGGAGGTATTGAAGGGAATGGTCTTGAGCACAAACATATCATTTAATCGGTAGCATCATCATAGTCATACAGGCTATCTCATGATTAGATCACGAGCACCATTAACACTATCATCTGATAGCATCAATTGCATTCATCTCTCGAAGCCATGCTCCATCTGAGTAATCAGACATGATGTTGAATAAGTCACTCACTCCACAGAGTGATACCATTCTTCTGATCCGGACATACGTCCTAGAAGAATGATTGTCCCAACAGATGTTAAAATCTACGCCATCAACTACAAAGACCATTCCTATAGGAATGTCAATCTATGACTATTTTATAATCAAGTCATATGTACCATAGAGATCCGTCTCAACCTATATGCCTTAGAAAATATCAGTCCTGAACCACTTTCCTAATCGGGCCACACTCTGTGCCTTAGGAAAATACTAGTCCATGACATGTCAACAAACTGTCAACCTGGACCATTCTCCACAAAGAGAATACCTGTCTACCAGCAATTTGTTCTATCTGGACCATTCTCCGCCTGGAGAAAGTATGTCCACAAGCACAGTGACTATCCATCATTTTCAGCACTACTGATAGTTTACATGGCAATCAGAACAATTTCATTCAATATAACACAACTGTGCCTATCCATAGTAGTACACAACTACAATCCAGTGGTACACTACCAAACCAAGTAGCACACGACTACTTAATCAATGACACATAGTCACAACCAGTGGAACACATCCACCTCAGTAGCATACGTCTACTGTCCAAAGACATACAGTGTCCATAGCAATCATATCATCTGATATCAACCTGCATAGAAAACAATATCATGGTATAAACTGAGTCATCTGGGCCATTCTTCCACTCACATCTGTGAGATCTGGAAGAGCATTTGCCCTCATACAGTAAAAACATCAGCTATGAGCTATCTGGACTATTCTTCTCAAGCATAGAAGAATAATTTTCTTGATTTTTGTGTCTAGACCATTCACCTAACTGGGTCATTCCTCCGGCACTAAAAAGTGTGCAACCTAGAGAGAATGAGTCTACCCTAGGGAATGCTTGTCCCTGATTGTTGAACATGGACCATTCACCTAATTGGGTCATTCATCCGGCACTAAACAAAGTGCAACCTGGAGAGAATGAGTATGCCCTAGGGAATGACTGTCCAGACCATTTCCTAAGGAAATGATTGTCCTGGACCAACCTCCAAAACGGACCATTCTTCGAAATTGCTCACAATTGTGAACTTCGAAAGAATGACTTCCCAACGTGGCGAAACATTCTACTTGACCACTATTGAGAGTGATTGCCAAGAAGAAAGATTGTCCTAGACCATTCCCCCACACTGGCCACAAGGGGAATCGTTGTCTATGGTACATCAACAATCTATCGAACCATTTTCATTATGAAAATGACTGTTCGATATGGACCATTTTCCAAACTGAAAATTTCTTGTCCGTCAGAAATCTCAAACCACTTTCAAATTGGAAAGGAACTGCTCATCCTGGACCATTTTTCAAACTGAAAAATGATTGTCCATAAATCAATAACACATCAGTTCTCCCTCCCAACCTGGGAGTAATCTCTTCCTTTTTCAATAAGGAAGTATTCTCCATGAGCTCCAGCTTGTTCTCGCAAGCTTTTTCATCTTGGACAAAGGCTTTACCAAAATATCTTCTATCTACTCATCTGTGGAGATATATTGGAGAACCACTTCTCTTTTTCTGGACTTCATCACGGAGAATGTAATTCTCAATCTCAATGTACTTCGGTCTGTCTGGAACACTGGTTTTCTATGAAGGCTTCATATAGCTCTAATCATTACAATATATCATGGTTGGATTCAACACTTTTGTTTCCTGCGAGCTCATAACATCGTGGCAAAGCTCAAACTAGAACATATCCAAGTGGCACTTCTTTTATCATCATGAGAGTTTGCCATGGATTAGCAATCCATCATCCTGGACTTCTGAGTAACCATTCTGATACAATATCTTTGTTATAGAAATTTTTCACCACGCTTTTGTTGTGCATGAGAGGCTCTGCACCAAGTTGTTTGAATCCATACAGGATTTTCTTCTATCTGCATACAAGGGTCTCTTTTTGGTATACCTCAAAACCTTGAGGTTGCTCTACATACGCTTCTTTGTTCAATTAGGAGAACAGTCCTTACATTCATCTGATGTAAAGTCCAACTCATGGATATAGCAGAAGATATAATGGCTCGGGTAGAAGTTATTGGAACAAACTATCATAGTCTTCTCTCTCCATCTGGGAGAACCTCTACTTCTAAATCTCGCAATGCTTCCATTCACAAGTCTGTCATACATTGTTCTTCATCGCAGCTTTCATTTCTTTTGCTTGATTGCTTCTAATGGGTTCAAACCAAGCTGGTAGTCTAGTGATTCTCAATATAATGACTGGTTGTTCTGGTTTTTCTTTCTCTCTTGGAATCTTCATGTTTCTCTTTAGCTCTTGGGTCCATGGAGTTTTCTATAGATTCCATGACCTGAAGATTCCAACTTCTTTCTTTCATCATAGGATCATGGATGTGGATGGACAACCAGGGATATTTTAAGGCTTCTTTTCAAAGAAGAGTTCTTCTAAAGTCAAATTGAACACGTGCTACTTTTCATGGCTACCACCATCAATGGGAACATGGATAGATACTTCATAATCCTCAATGGATCATATTATTTAGCATTAGCTCCCTCATAATCCTCAATGGATCATATTATTTAGCATTAGCTCCCTCATAATCCTTGCTTAATGTATGAATGCATGCTCTTCTCTTGGAATTATGTTCTGTAATCAGCTCCCTCCATCTAAGAGAGTCCATGCTTTCGTCTGCATCCTTATTGCCTTCTGCAAAGTGTCACAAGTATTTTTCTAATTTCCTCTTGATTGTTGACTTCTTTATGTTTTTATTTCTACTAGGTTTCTTCAAGTTTGATTATGATTTTGGCTTATCTTGCAAATGTTACTTATGTTAATAGCTTCCACAAGAATTGTTACCAAGGATTGTCAACATACTTCATCTTTTTCATGTGTATTGCTTGACTTGTAGTCATCGTAATAACAATCCTTATCATTTTATTCTTCCATAGGTATTGTTTCTCTTTGAACATCTTATCTTCTAAGAAATAGATATGCAAGATATGTACAGAAACCTTGTAAACATGGTATGTTCAAGAATTATGAAGAATATTGTTACCTTGTCTTAGAAGAAGAAGTTTGTTTTAGCCTGCTTGGCCTTCTTTGAGGGTTCCCTTTCTTCGGCAATTGATACTTCGTGTGTTTCCTTCCTTTTCTTTAACTCGGGACAATGATTCTTGTAGTGACCATTATTTCAATAGTTGAAGCATTGTATTTTCGACATATCTTTCTCTTGATTTGGTTTCTTCCTTTAGCCAAACTTCTTTTTATTCCTAAAATTCTTGAACCTTGTTGTGAAGTCTTGATCATCATATTTCTTTTGGGGTTTCTCTTTTGCACTAATCCTTGATTCTTCTTGTGCACAGCAAAGTCCAAAATTCTTCAAATGTGGGATACTCCTCTCTTGCGTTCATGCTTGCGGAAAATGCATCCCATGTCTTGGGAAGGCCATTGAGTACTATGTTTACCAGTGCCTTCTCTGAAATGATTTCTTCAATAGCTTGTAGTTGATCTCTTAACTGAGAGATTATAACAAGGTATGATGTTATGATGTCATCGTCATTCATTTTCATGTCACGAAGCTCATTTTTCAAACTCATTACTTGTCCAATGTTTTTGACTGAGAAGAAGTTTGTTAGGGCATCGTACATCCTCTTAAATGAGTCAAGATGGGAGATGTAGGGTATCAAGTGGTCTTTTATGGAGTCCACTATGATACTCATGGCATTGATGTCATTGTCTTTGAACTTCTCCATCACTGCAACGTTCTGAGGTTCTTTCTTCTTTCCTTCTTCAAACTGTGGTTCCACGATCTTTCCTTTCACGAAATCCAACACTTTATTCTTGGCAAGGATGAGGTCAATCATTGTCTTCCACGCTCTGAAGTTAGAAGCCCCTTCTAACTTTTTTTTGACTTCATAGAGTAAGTCATAATTGCTTTGACTTGGTTAACCCTTGACTTTGACCAAAAACTCAAACTTGACATCTTAGCTTGTTGAGAGTACCAAGAGATGCGCTAAGCTAGGGTGCACTAGGCTATCCATAAATTAGGTCAATCTCTTCACTTAAGGTGCATCAACAAGAGGGTTACGGTTTCGTAGTTGAAGCAAAACCTGGCTGCAACTACTACTATAACTGAGCAAATCCTCTCAATCTATCTTCCAACGGTTAAACTGTCCAAAGATAGTGTGGACCCATAATCTGTTAGAAAATAATGGATGTGCTCATTTAACCACATACAATATAGCAATATTGTTACCCAACCATAGGCCGAAGCCACCCGCGAGCACCTTAACCTTGACAGAGAATGATTCTGGAAGCAAACCAATAGCCAACCAAGGTTAATGCACCAAGCAAAGATAACCAACTCTGAATAGAAAGTCCAACCATAACCAATAGAAAGTCTGAGCCTAAACCGAGAATACAGATTGCAGTAGTTGCAGCGACTCCCTAGACTTGTGCACTTGCCCAGTTTCTGCAGTGCACACTTCTTCACTGCTGCAATTTCAAGCTATGTACCAAATGAGGTCTGGCTACTTGTATTTATATTGTTTTTCCTGAGCTATCTGGGCCGACTTCTCATTCTGGAGGCTAAATACTTAATATTAAATATTTCCTTGAGTTGACTTGTCTTCTAGGGTTATGTTTAATGCTTTAGGGTTTCTTCTTGCTTCCCGAAATATTCTATTCTTGTCAGGGTTACACGTGGAGGTAAATACCTCCCGTAGCTACCATAATGTCTAGTCCTCTTTTACACTTTATTGCCAACAATTTGTGTAGTGCTTATTTGCTAATGAACCTAATGTGGTTAATTTTGAGTCCTCTTATTTATATCTTAGGGGTTTCTTATGATAACCTTTCTAAGAAATTATAGTGTTAGAGGATACTTTTAGATGCCAAATACTCTTAGAGGGGGCATGTTAGAGATCTAAAATGTGAATGGGAGCAATTGTTTATAAATTAGTGTATGCATGCCATCTTATCAATTATGGCAGTGTGATGATTAAGTAATTTTTTGTCTATCCAACAAATGATCACCTCGTTGGTTGAATATGTCGTATGGCTATCTCAAGCCTCTATTGGAGGCCTTCCTTCCTTGGTTAGCCCCATATGATAGTGTATAACTATGGGCCAAAGCCAAGCACAATGCCTTCCATGCAACTCCAACACATCATTTTATAATTGCAGGGACAAGATGACTCTTTAAGTGTTGAGGATCCCTTTACCACATCAAGCAAGAGATAGAGTTTGTAAATATAAGGCACGGTGCTTCCCTTAACCTAGACAAATTTCCATTACCTTGCATGTCATAAGATAAATGGATAGAAACTTTTCTTTTCTCATGGTGCAAGAAGATGGACTAATGGGTTTCTCCCATTTGCTTGCTTTAGACTAGGCAAGTTAAGAGTAAGCTTCATGTATACATACCAATGGTGTAGAACTCCTAGACCATGGGCAAAGTATCTAATAAAATTGAAATTAAGTTTGAGCTCAATATTCAAAAGGAAAAGTGAAAAAAAAGCCAAGATCATAATAAAAATATAAATGCATAGTAAAAGCCCCAAACATACTCACAATGGTTAAAAAATGTACAGTTAAACCACTTCCACATGCATCTAATATAATAAAATGGAGTTATGTTTAAATTCAAAATCAAAAGGAAAATGAAAAAATAATGACAAAACACAAACAAAAATATATGCGTAAGCCTAATCATACTAATAATAGTATAAAAATGCATAGTAAACCATTTCCACCGATGTCATGATTTGCATAGTGTTTTATTAACAATGACAAAGGTGACATCAATACAAGTTTTAAAAGAAGTGGCAAAGGCCATGTATCCTATATTTATTTCTAGGAATTAGATATAAAAAAAAATAGAAATAAATTAAATTGTGACCAATATGCCTCATCCACTGAAATAAGCAAACATAATAGGCAAAAGAAAATATACAAATTCAAAGGAATGAACAAAAAGAAGTGACAAAAATAGCAAAGGAAAGTGGATGAAAGAAGAGCTCAAAAGTGAGATATGACAATAAGATAATGTTACCCCCAAGTTTTTGAATAATATTATATCATATTTGATATATTTTGAAAATGTAGATCATCAAGAGTTTTTTTATTTTAACTTAGCTATAGAGAGACATGGGTGCAAATTATTGAACTAATTAAGGTTGAAAATTACTCAACTACTAACAAAGGCTTGCAATAACTCTTCAAGATTTTCAATTTACATTAAAAGTGGTAATCTTGATTTTTATGGTGGCTTTAATTAACCATGTATTTTCATTCTCCATCCATGACCTTCAAGTGTTTCATCATTATTAATGAGCATATAGTTTATAATATGTTGAAATTTTGAAATAGAATTGGAAAATATAAATAGAAAAAAATTAATAACTAGACAACTTTGGTAATTAGCAATGTTTTATAATATTTTGACATTTTCATATGTGAAATTGGAGATTACAAATAGCCAAAAACAAATGCAAAATAACTTTGTAACTAATAATGTCAAAGACCATGAACCTTATCCAATTACTCCAGGTCTACATGGAGAGAGCTGCAAATTACTAATAATATCATAGACTTTAGAGCTTATTCAAATACTCCCTTGTCTATATAGAAAGAGGTGCAAATTACTCAATTTTTAAAAATTCCTACCCATGTTCCAAACCTAAGTGAGGTTTGTTAGAAAAAAAAAATATTCTCAAATGGTGTTTATAGTGGATATTCTTGATTCTCCCCTAAGTGAGGGTTGTTAAAAACTTTTTTATTCTCAAGTGGTGTTAATAGTGGATATTCCTGATTTTTGCCATGATTTTCTTTGAATATGAATAGTCATTTTCCATCCATAAATATTGTTAGACAAATATTTTGTAATATCTTGTATTTTCAAATGGAAGTGAAATAGTATAACAACTTTGGCAATTAGTAATGTGAAAAACCTTGGACCTACCTCTCATAACAATGAGAAAGCACAAGACAACGTTGATGGCAAGCACATAACATCAAACCAATTGAATCAGGTATAACCCATCAAAAATGTTGCTTAAAAGATGATGGTGAACAATGGAACTCCACAAGGATAAAACTTGCTCATAACACAATTACGTTACACAAGTAAAATGTTGGCAAAGTGTACAATTGTCGACAATATGTGCATTTAATTTCAATGGAAAAATTGTACAAGTAGCTACAAATATCATGGTTAAGAACATGTGTTTCCTCTTAAGAGGTCACAGGTTCAAATCCAGAGGGCCGTAGGGTATGTATACCTTCGTAGACTTTACCAGTCAAATCGCTAGGCGGAGGGGGGTCCCTTGTCCCACAAACAAGGGGGTCTCACACCAATTTGGTGTTGGCTTGGCCATGACCTTAAAAAAAATAGATAGATAGATAGATTATGACGCATGGTATACAAAGTAATCCCTTGTCCATACAACCTAAGTGGGCCTAATGATTAAGAACATATATGTTTTCTCCTTCAAGGTGGCATTGTCAAATAGTGTATAATTGTTGACAACATGTGCAATTAATTTCGATGGCAAAGTTGTACAACTAGCTCCAAATATCACCTTTCTATTATGACACATGGTATACAAAGTAGTCCCTTGTCCATACAGGCCTAATGATTAAGAACAGATACATTTTCTCCTTCAAGGTGACATGTTCAATTCCATAGGGGGTAGGGTATGTACATGCGAGCAAGCTATGGTTTGTAAATATTTGTGTGGCACTTGCAAGGTAACAACGAGGCTCATTCTTGCTTACAAGCTAGAAAGTGGGTTAAATCTCACTTTGTGACATGTTTGCTCTTAGTGAGCCAAGAGTTGATTAGCTATATAAGATCTATTCATGAGTTGTTGACTTTGCCTTGTGCCCTAGAAAAATCAGGACCATCCTTGGAATCAAAACTAGTGTCTTAGCAGTTTCGCCTAGGATATTTTACCTAGAAAAAACCTTAAAAATATTTCCCCATTTATGTACAATAGACATCCAATCAAAAGAACCCTCAGAGCTTCATGTATCAAGTTTTATCCTCAACATAACAGATCCAAAGTCACTAAATTATTAATTGTTGGAATTTTCCTTCAGTTGTCTACCTCGTATACTTAGAAAATGATGGTAAACAATGTATCACGTTTGCTCTAATATTAATTGTTTGTAACCTCAAGCCTTGTGCCCTGGAGAAATTAGGGTTTATCCCGGACCATTCCTTCCATTCAGGAATACAAATCCCCAACTCCCCCCCCCCAAAAAAAAGGGAAATACCATTTAACATTCAAAGCTTATGCGCTTTTAAATCCACCGCTCGTTACCCGTTATAGATCCCAGACCTCCGCTCTCGGTTAAGAAAAATATTGCCCCATCTATGTATAATACACATCCAATCAAAAGAACCCTCAAAGCTACATGTATCAACTTTTATCCTCAACAACAGATCCAACGTCACTCAATTATTAATTGTTGGAATTTTCCTTGGGTTGTCAACCACATATACTTAGAAAATGATGGTAAATATATCCATGCTCGCTCTAATATTAATTGTTTGTAACCTCAATCTTGCCACTTTAGAGAAATTGTTCTTTCATGTCTAGCTACGAAACCATTTATTTGCATCAGCTAACCATTTTGAACAAAATACAATCACACCATTTATTTGCATCTGCTAACAGATTGACACAAAATACAATCACACCATTTATTTGCAACTGAAACACAAAAAATAATAACACCCTTTATTTGCCACCATTTACTTGCAACTGCTAACAGTTTCACACAAAAAACAATCACCTTGCATATGATAACAGATTCACACAAAAATCAATCACCTCAAGCTCAAGCTCATTAATATGTTTTATAACTATTATATTGTGTGCAACCTAAAAATATGATTAGCTAAATCAAAGCAATCCATGCTGGGGCACGGAAATGATATTAGGGTTGCACGTTATATAGCTAATATTTCTAATGCCCAACACACTAACTCAGATCAAAGGCCCGTGGGGAGAAAGTGGCTCTGCTACACCAAATACAACATTTTGCTGGTCGCTACCAGAGATGTGGTGCACTCAATAAGTGCATGCGGACCCTTTACGAAATCATGGCCTTCATAATCATCGGCACAACTACAGTACATGAACAGCACGTTATAGCCTTGTCGAATCAAAAAGCTAAAAACGCTCTCAAAATTGTAGCAAAAATATCTGAAGCATAAACAACAATAACCAAGTTTTCTCACAACATGCATACTAGTCCGAAATTGCAATGGAAAGAAAAATAGGCTCTGAAAAGGCTGAAATGTGGAACCGCTTCACATTAGAAAATTGGCTAATATGCTATGAAGAAATTGGAGGATAGCAGAGTTAATTAGTCCATCAACTTTGAATTCGTTGCATTTGAAACAATAAAGGCAAGCAATCTCTGTCAATGGATGAAATCATGACAACGCATCATGGGCTTTCTCTATCAATGACCATAACGAAGTTCTTCTCACAACATGCATACTAGTAAGAAATTGCCATGAAAATAATAATAGGCTCCTATGGCCTACGTTTAGATATTTGCAAGCACGTGCTATGAACATATTGTTGGAGGGTGATAGAGTTGATTTGTACATCACTTCTAAATTTGCTGCATTCAAAACAAAAGTGGCAATATCTCTCTCAATGGATGAAACCATAGTAACGTATCATGGGCCTTATTTATCGATGACATTAACCAATTTCTTCTCACAACGTGCATACTTGTAAGAAATTGTCATTGGAAAGAACCATAGGCTCCTAAGGCTTGCATTCAAAAATTGGCAAGTGTATGATATGAACATATTGGTGAAGGATGGTAGAGTTAACTCGCCCATCACCTTCAAATTTGCTGCATTTGAAACAAATGAGGCAATCTCTCTCAATGGATGAAATCATAAGAATGTATCACGGGCTTTCGTTCTCCACATTGTCAACCAATCAAACACTTCCAACCAAGAGGTTTCTCCCACAATGGTCTTCTTCCCTCACTTTATTCAGTAAGCTCCCCCTCTCTCACCAACCCCTGCTGGTTTGCACAAGGTCTCTTCGCAATATGACCATTTCTTTAATACCAGTTGGCTGCCTCCTATGCCCGCTAGGCATTGCACTAGGTCAATATTTTACATATGCTGGATGGTTTTCAAATTAAATACTTCATTTATCCCCATTCACATGTAAGGTGTCATGATGAAGGTGATAGTATTTAATATAGAATGTTGAATATTTTCTTAAGTCGTTTTAAACGAGACAATCTCTTTCAGACCTTTTAATGCGCCGAAGTGTTGAATATTTTACTCTAGTGATCAAGAAATACTATTTCATTAATAAAATACAAAGGTATACAGTATGTGGGTTCAGATGCAGACACGAGACACAGTTTTGAATTAATATGTTGAACCATCAAAGAAAATTATATCAAGCGGGGATGGTTTGGTCAGTGAAAGCAGAGCACTGTTATTGCCTCCACCTGCATTAAGACTCCCCGGTGAAATGTTTGATCGTCATTGGGCACTTGCTGCTTGTGGATGTGCTTGCGATTGCAGTGGTTGGGGCCAAATGCAAATCTTGGGGGACTTTGGCAGAATAAAGAACCCCCAATCTGGCATATTTGCCAAAGGATTTGGATTTTAGTGTTGTCCTTGCTCATTGTAAATACTCCCAGATTAGGGGTAATGCATGCTTTATGCAATCTGATAAGAGGAAGCTAGCAAAACGAAGGTTGAAATCATGCTTAGACAAGCTTTTGTCCAATCAAGCCCAGTGGATATGGAAATAGAACAAAAAGATGAAAATGAGACTACTATATGCATTGAAGAAGCTGACTCAAAACTCAGTGTGCTGTACTGTTAACTGGCATTGTTAAACCTGTTCAAATTTCACAAGATATTATCCCAGTAGTACACAGTTTCCAAAACTGGCAAATAGAGTAACATATAACGCAGGGGATTTATCAGTACACATCTTGAAGCAGAGATCCTTTAGAGAATTGTGTCAAAGGAACTCGGAAACATTTGGATGTAGATATTTTCCATGCTTGGAATTTCAGGTCTGAAAACAACATTAGAATAGTTTGCAGATAAGATTCAAGGGGACATGGACCTAGAGTTTGCATCTGCAACGTTAAAAAAGTGTGAAAAGAAACAGGCCTTTGTGGTAATTCAAATACCAGCAGAAGTCTGTCTTTGATCATTCTAATTCACCCCCAGTAATCTAGAATTCTTTGAATATATGACATAGATACTTCTGGAAAGAAATGAAGATGAACATTGTATAAACCATATGCAAAGGATCACGAGGACTTGTAAAAAACTTCTTCCTCTATCAACTCTGTTTTAGGTACATTGAAAAGAATTAAACACCAAATTTTCGCTGAGACACTTCATCTCTTTCAAAGAAAGAAATTTCAGAGGTCCATTGGAGGGCTTGTGAGATCTGCAGGAGACGTTTGCCGGATTGGTATTTACAAGAAAAAATGGAGGTATTTCCAGGAATTGTAGTGACGATATAAAAATTTGTGTTATTTTAAGATAGCTCGATGGAAGATTATCATATCATTTAAAAACCCAATTATGTTTTAGGGACATCAAAAAGGATAAACACTGAAGAGATTTTCCAAGAAGCAATCCGAGGTACTTCATCTCTTTCCAGACAAGAAATTACAGAGGTTATGCATACTGTTGGAGTGCTTACAAGATCCACGGGGTGTGTTTGCCAGAAATAGAGGAACCTATTCATCCCAGAGATTGGTTTTTACTGCCTATAGGCCAACACTGAAGATGTTTCCAGATTTGTAGCAACCACATGGTAACTAATTATATTTTAAGATGACTCAATTTAATATCACTATATCATTAAAGGTTATTGGGGCAAGGCAATCATAGTCTAATGACAGCAAAGAAGGATAAAAGCCCAAAGCAAAGACAATAAAAACTCAAAAAACATAAAACCAAGAAACAATAAAAATCCAAAGTGTCAGAAGAAAACACAAACTTACCTCCAGAAACCAAACTCAAATCGAATGCCATAGACTGCTCTGAAAAAACCAAGCTCGAGCATCTGTCACCAAGTCCAAATCACCAGATGAAAATGCAAACAGACACAGAAAGAAAGCTTCATAACGTTTCTCACTAACATCTAGACCGTGGATGAAATTGGTTGAGGTCACACTCAAAACAGTAAAAAGGAAGTCCAACACAGTAGCACCCTTAATGAAGTGCAGACAGAAAAACAAATGTGCTTACTTCAATGATTTAGAGTTTTCTACAAATACTAATGCCTGACCCTGTGTCGTTATAATAAATGGCTTGCAGATGTCCCACACTAGAGGGTTGCACTATGTTTCCTGAAATCACACTCCACCCCTTACCACAAAGACCTCCTTTACGACGTTACAGGGCTTCAATTGAACAGTGCTGAGGGTTTCTCTCCCAGACCTGTGTTCAGTTCAAGCAGTACACGGGGCTTTCATAACTGGGCTGTGTTTGATCCGCACAATGCAGATAGAAGTTCTACAGCAAACCAGATAGATGGAAAATTGGAGAGGTATAGATGAAGATGGCATGCATCAATGAATTAAAGCAATAGTTAATGGCACGGTTGATGGCTCCACAACATCAGCCATCATGGAGTGCTGAGTGGTCTCTGTTGCATTACATAGGGAGGGCTTGCAGGGTCCTGCTGGAAGAGAATTTATACCAGACTGAATACCATCCACATGAGAAAAGCAATCAGTAGAAGATGGACTTTGTCACCTTTCAACATACACAATTCTGTAAAGTTTAAAATCTAGTCAGTGCTTGTCATTGTGGTGCCACAGTTATGGTCCTAGTTTGAAGAAAAAGGACCTATTTCTAACTACATTTTTCCCCAAAAGGAGAGAAATATAAAACCATGGCAGGAAATAGAGACAAAATTTAAAATCCCTCAGAGTTATAGAACTCCGCATGTATAACTTAACTGTTTCAATACAAAATTGCAATGATAAAACAAATAAGACTTTGGATACCTCGCAAACAACTCGTAAAAGCAACTCAATAAAACATTATCTTCAACTACAGAAGATCAGACTAGACATATACACCTACTTTAAAGAGTTATACTAGTCTAATCCTTGATGGACTGCCACTGCAACAAAATGGAAGAATAATAAATGTCTTAAAAGTATCATCTC
>SNQJ01S0065331.1:52278-67640 GCA_010110895.2 Picea sitchensis | reverse complement strand
AACAATATCTTCTCAAAGATATCTACCACCATTCGAGCTGTTGTTTCAGTTCTACAATTGAGTAGTTTCATCCTATTTCTTTTATTCAATATAAGATATTGTTCACTGGATATCTATGTTGTTCTTCATATATCTATGTTTATTGTATTCATTTTGTTAATCATTTCATTCCACTCCTAAATATGGATTAGTGTTATCAGAGTGGTCTTCTCTTCATTTATTTTTCTTCATGCATGTCCCTGACAAGATCTGGGTACAAGAAATTGGGACTCGAACCAATTGAGGCGTTGCAATATCGGTCACGTCGAGCCTGAAAACAACCCCTGGGGAACGAAAAGAAAGATGATGGAGTAGGAGATCCTTTTAAAATGTTTCTCGAGGAATCCCTCGTGCGAAAAAGGAACGAAATGATGGACAACTTTGAGCAGATCCTTCGATGAATGCCCACAAGAGAACCATCTTCATCAAGCGGCCATACAACCCCCTTCAAGGTACAAGTAAATTTTGATATTCCATTATTTGAAGGACTGATAGATGCAGATGTTGTACATAAATGGTTGAATCTTCTCGAAGGGTATTTTTCAGTCCACAATTTTTCCTATAGGGAAAATATTACTTTTTCACTCCTCAACGTCGTCCACCATGTTAAGGACTAGCGGGATACTTACTCTGAGCAAATGGCCATATAGGAATATGAACTATTTGTGGTTTCCCCTACATGGGATTCCTTCTAGGATGTCATTAAATAATAGTACTACCCCGTTGGAAGCTACGAGGACCAATACACCCGATGGACCACTCTGCGTCAAGAAAGGGACCTGACAGTACCAAATTTCACCAATATTTTCGATACCATGTGCACCAAATTGGGCATCAAAGACTCTGAGAAAAATTTGGTGCTCAAATACTATGGATGTTTGTATAGATACATTCAAATAAAAATGGAGTTTCTAAACATCACCTCATTGGGTATGGCTTATAAATATGTCATCAAGATCGAGCATAAATTTAACTAGAAGAGGTGAAAGTTTGCATCTACAAACCCCTCATAGACAAAGAAGGAAAAAGGTGGCCCCAATCCACATGGAAAGGGACAAAGAAAATATGGTCACTCTAAAGACAACCATTCCAAGCCGCAACAAAATAAGGGTAATGAAAAGATGAATAAGGAATCTGGAAAATGGTGAGAATACCATAAAATCCCTTGGCACAATAGTGAAGAATGTCGCTCCAAGGAGTCACTTGTGGTTGAGCTGAAGGAATCTGAGTCTGAGGTTGATTCTGACTCTGAATCAAATGAAAAAGGAGGGAAGCGAATTATTGATGTTGAACCCAGTGCTACAGTCACTATCACCAAAGTCTAGCCAAGTGAACTAGAAGAACTAGAGGAAGGGGAATGCCTTTTTCACTCACAAATGTGGGTAAAGGGGGCTCCGCTTCATTTCATTGTCGATAGAGATAGTTAGAAGAACATGATCTCAATAGAGGTCATCAAGTGATTGGACCTGCCGATGATGTCTCACCTGCAACCCTACACCATCGGTTGGCTTCACCAAGGAAGAGATATTTGTGTCAACCAACGGTGTCGTATTCCCTATGACATCAAGCCTTTCAAAGACGAGGTATTGTGTGATATTTCTCCCCTTGAATTTTGTGATGTTCTTTTAGGAAAACCATATTTGTGGAAGCGTCATGATGTGTATGATTCTATACCCCACAATGTTATTATTACTTTGGGTAGAATTTTGTACAGGATACCAGAGGTAGCACCGCCTATCGCTATTTCTTTAATCTCTGCTAAGCAATGCAGTAAGATAATTTCACAGGATAGAAAGTTCTTCTTCTTTGTGATCCATTCTCATATTAAGTATAAGGTCGTCTCCACATTCATGGCCTCTACACAAAGCCTCTCTTTACAACAAAATCAAGTGGGTGGGATCATGGAAGAGTACAGAGACATCTTCTCCTCACCCACCAGGGTACTGATGCACTGTCAAGTCAAGCATCCAATTGACCTAACCCCTTGTGCACCTTTTCCTCATGGTCCATTCTATTGTCACTCGTTGATGGAAAATGAAAAAATCAGGCATTTGATCCAATATATTCTTCAAAAGGGGTACATCAAACTCATCTCCTCCCCTTGCAGAAACTCGATTGTATTGGTGCAAAAGAAGGATGCGGCCTGGCGACTCTGCATTGATTACAAATCATTAAACAAAATCACCGTCGAGAACAGGTACCCAATTCCTAGGATTGATGACCTTCTTGAACAACTCAAGGGGGAAAAATTCTTCAGCAAGATTGACCTAAAGTCTGGCTACCACCAAGTTCCCATCGAACCAACTGATGTATGGAAGACAATTTTCAAATCTAAAGAAGGTATCTTCGAATGGATGGTCATGCCCTTTATCTTAACAAATACACCAACCACTTTCATGAGGTTGATGGATGATGTATTCAACAACTCTTTTTTGGTGGTATATTTGGATGACATCCTCATCTTTAGTAGAACATGGGGGGAGCACATGTGGCATATTCAACAGGTTTTTAGCACTCTGCAGCAACATAAGCTATATTCCAACTTGGAAAATTGCTCCTTTGGCATGAACAAGGTCCAATACTTGGGCTACATTGTTGATGAGCATGGGGTACATGTTGATCTAGCTAAGATCCAAGTCATCTCTGACTAGCCAGCCCCGACCACACTAACTGAGATTTAGATCTTCTTGGGATTGGCCAACTTCTACCGATGATTCATGTTGGGATTCTCCCATATTGCATGGTCCCTTAGCCAAGTGACCAAGAGCAGTGGCATGGAAAAGTTCGTGTGGGGAAAGGATCAACAAGAGCATTTGATAATTTGAATCATCGCTTGTGCTCAACTCTAGTACTCGCATTGCCCGATCTGCAACAACCATTAGATATTGATACTGATGCATATGACTATGTTGTAGACGTATTTCTCACTCATCGCGGTCATTCGGTGGCATACCATAGTGAGACACTCTCCGATACGGTCCAAAAATACCCCACCTATGACAAGGAAATGTATTCCATTGTACAAGCCTATCGTCAATGGAAACATTACATTCTAGGAAAGGAGATGATCATCCACGTTGATCACAAGCCTCTGCAGTTTATACAAACATAAGGGAAATCTCAAAATGACCGCCATAAGAAGTGGTCCACCTACATGCAACAGTTCCATATCAACATCAAGTATAAGACCAGGAGCTCAGATCGTGTCGTTGACTGCCTCAATCGACCTCCCGTGGTTGCACTCAACACTGTGCTCCATTGCTGTGGACATGAGGCATCTGAGTGGCCCCAAATTTATCAACAAGATCTAGAATTCTCCACCACCTATAATCTCTTGGGTACAGGCGCGACTATCACTGATTTTCACATTCAGGACGGACTGTTATGCCATCTGGTCCATCTCTGTGTTCTTGCAAGAGAGCGTGAAAATATGATTTGGGAATCCCACTACAGTTGGATGGCATGACATTTTTGCATGGAGAAAATTGTGGTCGTTCTACAAAAAAAAATTATTGGCCAAAACTTCGATAAGATGTCATCAAGTATATCATATCTTTCACTACCTGTGCCATTTCCAAGCCCGCCATCAAGAAGCAAGGCTTATGCACCCCTCTTCCTACTCCTGTGAAGCCTTGGGAATCCATCTCAATGGATTAATGTCTAGCCTTCCATCCACTAAGCAAGGAAATGATTGTGTATTTGTGGTTGTGGATCGTGTTTTGAAGATGGCCATCCTCATAGCCTACAAGAAGAATATCACAGCAACATATGCTACCAATCTCTTCTTCGAAAGAGTGTGGGTCCATTTTGGGATACCACAGACCATCATATCCAACCGAGATAACAGTTTCTCAACACATTTTGGTCGAGTCTTTGGTCATTGTTGGACACCAAGCTCACTAAATCCACTGCTTTCCACCCCCAAACAGATGACCAAACAAAGGTCATCAATCGCATGATTGTGCACATCTTGTGCATGTACAACTCTAAGCATTTGCGTACATGGGATGAGAGTCTCCCCTATGTTCAACATAGTTACAATGTTAGGGACCTAACCCCTCACGTAGGTAGAATAATATATTTCCATGTAATAAAGGTCAATATTAATAAGGCCTAGAAATAAGGAAGAATAAGTCCAATGTAAGAAGACCTAATAGAAGCTTCTGCTTCTAGAAGAATCTTCCTCTAGATGGTTATTTTGATAGACATATTTAGTATAAATAGGAATTGAAGGTCTGAGAACTTTTGTCTTGGATAATATTTTAATAGAGCTCTTCTCTGTTGGAGGTTTCCCCCTCGAAGAGGCATGTGAACATTGTTCTCAGTAATTAAAGTGCTCTTTCTGGTATTATTCTGGTATCATGTTGGTATTATTGTGGTGTTGTTCTGGTTATATTGTTTTTCATCTACCATTTCTATCTATTTATTTCTATTCTTCATACTTTTTTATATCTGGAATATTACAAGTGGTATCAAAGCACCTTCCTCGACATAAAATTGTGGGTTAATTTTTTTTCAGGGTAGAGACGTATTCCGACGTCTTTAAGCTACAAAGATTTGTCATTACACGCATAAACCCATGGTCAGGGATTCATACATGCAGGAAATACAAGTGGTACTTAAGGGAACATCTATTGGCGACCCTTGTAACCCCTGTTGGTACCCCTTCAAGTGGTAGTGCATCAGAAAACACTTGTATATGGATCAACCTAGATCTCCTGAAGCCCTCCATAGATAAACCAATCGATTTCCTAACTGCTATAGTTCCATCGAGAAAAACAATCGAGAATATACTCTCTATTACCTGGGTAGTCAGGTAGTACGGATAAGGGAACGGTCTAGCCTCCTTAGTTGGTTCCTTGAGATATTGGGCCGAGTACTACTATTGGACCCCACACGTATATCAAAGAGATATAGCACAAGGAAAACCCTTGAATACCTAAACCTTGGGAAGGAAACAAAAACAAAGCATACAAGTTTTATTGTGACGCAACTGTGTCTCCTGCATTTGAGTTGCGAAATTACTACACATTTCTTCCTGTTAAGAATTTGGGCATTTCATCACAACGGTCATACCTATCATTTTCCAGCAATGGTGGCAGTCATACACATCATTTTTCACTACAGTCATAGCCATAATTTTTCACTGCGGAACTCAAACAAGACATTACTACCTAGCTTGAATTTGTCACTACGATGTTATGTGCCAAGTTGCATATCCCTGCATATCTTCCCTTATCTGACCCACCTTTGCATACCAAAGGTGAAACTTCCTCTCATTCCCATAATTTTCAGCCTCATTACTTTGAGCTTGACCTACGCCTTCCACGTGTGGATGTGACCAAATTTGATGGATCGGATCCCACTGGTCGGGTAACTCAAATGGAACATTATTTCTATTTGTATGGAATTACAGATGAGTTGGACAAACTTCGGTATGGTGTTATCCATCTAGATCAAGAACATTGGAAATGGTGGCAATGGAGTAAAAATGTTCGCCAAGGGTATGTGGCTTGGACACACTTTGTGGAAGATCTTTATGAATGCTTTGACACTAACACCAACCATTTAAGTCGTTTGAAAAAGTTGAAACAATCTGGCACAGTGGAAGACTTTATAGGTTCTTTTAAGCGACTGGATTTTCATACAGAGGGCTTGTCTGATACTTTTTTTTGTGAATGTTTTATCAGTGGCCTCAAGGATGAGATTCGTGTTCATGTCCTCATGGATCGGCCTCAGATTTGGGTGGACACTACTAAAAGAGCTAAGGAATTACAACATGTTGTCTCTTCTCAAAATAAAAAACCCTCCTTTATTCCTCGCACTAAACCAATAACTCCCACTCCTCCTTCTACTCCACTAAAGATCCAAAAATTGACTAGGGATGAAATGGCTGAATGCCAACTCAAAGGCCTTTGTTATAATTTTGATGACAAATATTTTCCGGGACACAATTGTAAGGAACAAAATCTTTTTATGGCCATCCCGGAGGATGTTTCAGAAATGGATGTTGAGGCTCCCCTTAGGTCAATGTCACCTGAACCCACTGACATAACCCCTCCCTTAGACCCTCCCAAAGTAGAACCAGTCATTTCCCTAAATTCTCTTAGTGGATTCTCTGCTCCCCAAACCCTCAAGCTAATTGGTTACATCAAGCATAAGAAGTTCATCATTCTTGTTGACAGTGGAAGCACCCATAATTTTATTCATCTCCACATTGCCCAAGAAACTAATTTCTATATCCGCATAGTCAATAATTTTCAAATCATGATTGCCAATGGTGGGTCCATGAAATGTGGAGGGCGTTGTGAAAATGTGTGTCTCCAAATTGGTGAATACCACAAAAAATCTCATATTTTTTCTATCAACATGGGAGGTTGTGAAATTGTGTTGGGTGCATAATGGATAAGGATTTTGGGTCCCATTCTCATGTATTTTAAGGAATTAACCATGCAATTTGACCAGGAGGGCCAACAATATAAGTTCCAAGGAATCACTGTCGGTTCCCCAAAGATCATTATTTCCCATCGCATAGAAAAGCTGCTAAAAAAAGATCATTCTGGCATTTTTCCAAACTCCATTCCGTACAAGCAACTGAGACACCCTCTGTGTTGCAGGACCTCCAATCCATTCTCTATAAACATCAAGTGGTTTTTTCCACTCCCCAGGGACTTCCTCCTTCTTGTGGTGTTCATGATCATTCCATTCCCCTTCTCCCAGGTATCCTTCCACCCAATATCTATCCCTATTTTCACTCATTTTCCTAGAAAAATGAAATTCAAAAAATTGTTCAAGACATCCTCAACGCAGGTGTTATCCACCCTAGTACAAGCCCCTACTCTTCACATGTGGTCATGGTCCTTAAGAAATAAGGTTCTTGTCACATGTGTCCTGACTTCTGTGCCCTTAACAAACTCACCATTAAAGACAAATTTCCCATTCTTGTCATTGATGATCTCTTGGATGAATTGAGTGGCACCCGGTTCGTTACTAAACTTGATCTTCGTTTTGGCTACCACCAGATCTTTATGAAAGAGGCAGACATTCCTAAGATTGAATTTAGAACTCATGAGGGCCACTATGAGTTTTTTGTCATGATGTTTGGCTTGTGTAATGCTCCCTCCACTTTCCAAAGCCTCATGAATCACATCTTTCATCCTTTTCTCTGTCATTTTGTCTTAGTTTTCTTTGATGATATCCTCATCTATAGTAAAACCTAGACAACCCATATTTCTCATGTGGATTGAGTTCTCCATCTACTCTCTCAACACCAAATTTTCCTTAAACTATCTAAATGTGTTTTTGGGTGCCTCAGAAGTCGAGTACTTGGGTCATCTTGTTGGCAACGCTGGCGTCAGGGTGGATCCTAAAATAATTGAAGCTGTGCAAGATTGGCCTCACCCAAAGACTCTTAAAATATTGCATGGATTTCTGGGTTTAACAAGTTATTATCGCAAGTTTGATAAGAATTATGGAAATATTGCAACACCTCTCACTGCACTCCTTAAAAATTCTTTCACTTGGAATCCAATAGTTTCTTAGGCTTTTCAAACCTTCAAGATGGCCATGTGAACCACTCCAGTCCTAGCCCTTCCTGATTTCATAAAGATCTTTCTCCTAGAATGTGATGCTTTCAGGAAAGGAATTGGTGTTGTCCTTATGCAAGAGGGTCGACCTTTGGCCTTTACCAACAAACAATTGTTCGAGGGAAAATTGGGAAAATCAATCTAAGAAAAGGAAATGTTGGTTATTCTGCATGTCGTGGATCTTTGGCACCCTTATCTATTAGGGCAACGCTTCCAAATTAAGACAGATCATCAAAGCCTCAAGTGTTTTATGGAACAACGCCTTTCCTCCCTAGAGAAACAAAAATGGGTGACTAAGATCTTTGGATATGATTATGAGATCATTTACAAGAAATGAAAAGACAATGTGGTTGCTTATGCACTTTTGAGAAAATATGAAGATGTAGGGTCCCTTTTTTCTCTATCCTTCATTGTAGTAGATTGGCTCCAAGTTGTTCGCCAGGAATGGCTACACGATCCAAAAAGTTCACATTTGATAGAACAATTGCAGTCCAATTCTCTAGTTTCCCCAGGGTACTCTTGGCTCAATAATGAGCTTCAATACAAAGGCTGTTTGTATTTAAGTAAACAGTCAAAACTTAAATCCACGATACTTTTTGAACTTCATGCTACACCCACAGCTGGGCACTCTGGGTTTACCAAAACCTATGACAGGGTCAAATGTTCTTTTTTCTGGGATGGTATGAAACAAGACGTTCATAATTTTGTGACTGAATGTGATGTGTGTCAACACAACAAGGGTGAAACAATCAAATATCCTGGCACACTACAACCGCTTCCAATCCCACCTTCTATTTGGCAGGATATCTCTATGGATTTTATTGTAGGCTTACCTAAATCGGGCAATAAATCATTCATCATGGTGGTAATTGATCGTCTTTCCAAGTATGCTCATTTTTGTGCTCTTCAACACCCATTTACAGCATCCATTGTCGATCAAATTTTCATGGATCAAGTCTTCAAGCTTCATGTGATTCCACATTCTATTGTCTTTGATCATGACCCAACTTTCACCAGAAATGTTTGGCAAGAAATGTTCAAGCTACAAGGAACCCAATTGCATCTCAGCACAGCTTATCATCCCCAGACTAATGGTCAAACTGAAATTGTCAACAAGTGTTTGGAAACATATTTGAGGTGTTTTGCATCGGAAAGGAAAAATAAATGGGCTCAATGGTTACCACTAGCTTAATGGTGGTACAACACTTTGTACCATACAACTACCCCTATGAATCCTTTTGAAGCAGTATATCAAAAAAATACACCTTTAGTTATCTCATATTTTCCAGGTGTCTCGAAGGTCTAGTTGGTTGACCAAATGCTTATAGTTTGAGAGTCTATTCTTCGTATCATCAAAGAGAATTTGGTCATGTCCCATAATTGCATGAAGCAACAAGCAAAACAAAGTCTCTCTAAATGTCAATTTGTAGAAGGAGATCAAGTGTTTCTTCGACTGCAACCCTACAAGAAATATTCCCTCAAGGGTGAACATTGTTAGAAACTGGTGTCCAAATTTTATGGTCCTTATACCATTCTCAAGCATGTGGGACAAGGGGCCTATCAATTAGCTTTTCCCAATCATTATAAGCTCCATCTTGTTTTTCATGTTTCCTGCTTAAAGAATGTGATTAGAACTAAGTGCCAAACCCAAACCAACCTTCCCGAGTTGGAAAAAGAAGGCTCCATTTGGCTACAACCACAAGCATTTTTGGACCAGCATGAGCGTCGTTTGTGTCAGTGAACCATCAAGGGAGTGTTAGTCCAGTGGAAAGATACAACTCCAACATATACCACTTGGGAACCGACTACCATTCTACATCAATTTTCCCATCTCAAACCTTGAGGACATGGTTGTTTTTAAGGGGGAGGACATGTTAGGGACCTAACCCCTCACGTAGGTAGAATAATATATTTCCATGTAATAATGGTCAATATTAATAAGGCCTAGCAATAAGGAAGAATAAGTCCAATGTAAGAAGACCTAATAGAAGCTTCAGCTTCTAAAAGGATCTTCCTCTAGATGGTTCTTTTGATAGACATATTTAGTATAAATAGGAGTAGAGGGTATGCAAAATTTTGTCTTGAATATTATTGTAATAGAGCTCTACTCTGTTGGAGGTTTCCCCCTCGAAGATGCAAGTGAACATTGTTCTCAGTAATCAAAGTGCTCTTTTTGGTATTATTCTGGTATCATTTTGGTATTATTATGGTGTTGTTCTGGTTATATTGGTGTTCATCTTCCATTTCTATCTATTTATTTATGTTATGCATACTTTTTTTATATCTGGAATATTACATACAACAGGGCTCTCCATAGCTCCACTGGCCACAACCCATTTCAGGTAGGGCTAGGATTCCAACCCTTGTGTCCCATTGATGTTGCACTACCTATTGCCACCACATAGACAGACTCTTCCCATGTTCAATCTGAGACCAACAAATCCACCAGATTCATTGAGCAGATTCATCACATCTGCCAACAGGTCCAAGAGATTTTGCAAAAAGCCAATGCTAAGTACAAGCAATGCCATGATCAAAACAAGGTACTGCATTAGTTTCAAGTTGGAGACAAAGTCTGGTTACATTTGGAGAAGGAGCATCTTACAGGGCCCCATCGGAAGCTCCACCCACTTCTCTATGGGTCTTACACTCTCACCAAGGTTGTGGGTAGCAATGCTTTTGAGCTCAATACTCCACCCTTCCTTGGCTTTCACCGACTGTTCAATGTGGACCTCCTTCGGCCATATTTTCCACCATTATTGGACACCTCAGATATCGTCGAACAACTGACACCAAAAGAGCTCAACCTTGACTGCATGGAACAAGAATCCACTGATCATATAGTGGACACACAGGTCAAGGGCACTTGCCAACAAAGGACCCAACTTTATCGAGTTGTCAAGGCAGGGCAATTCCTCCACCAAGGAAAGGGGCTCACCCGGGGCCAAATTCAGTAGAATTTTCCTCACCTAATGGGAGAACTCAACACAATGGAGACAATTCCTTCCTAAGGGGGGAGGACTGATCCAGGTGGATATTGGTGGCCACCCACCTATTCCTACTGGCTCCTCTTGAAAAAATTTAGTTCAACATGTTCTTTTCTACTTCTTTGTGATTGTAGGTTCTACACTTCCAGGGATATATGAATCCCTACACATCTTCCAAGTGGATACTGGTTGCCTCCCACCTAATCCAACTAGCTTATTTTGTATGTTTTCATGTCAGCACATCTTGTTGTACTTCCAGGGCCGTTTTGGGGCCCTAAACATGTTTTTTTGGCTCGCCACAATGAAACTATAGACAGATTCATAGTTTGATGGTGTAATGTGAATCTCTCTGAAATACCTTTCCAATGGGCTATCACGCGTCTAAAACAGAGGTCGTATACAAAATTTACGACCCCATGAAGTTGAGGTACCAACTTACCCATAGGGGCCCACATAATTTTTGGTGCTTCACCTCCTAGGGTTAGATTTTTGGATGTCTAAGTTTTTGGAATTCATGAGTAATATCAAAAAGGCCTCTGGAGACTCATTGTAAGCATTCTTCTCAGACGAATGCAAGTAGCAACCACATATCTTCTCAAAGATAGCTACCACCATTCGAGCAAGTGTTTCAGTTCTGCAGTTTTACAGTTTCGGCCTATTTCATTATTCAATAGAAGATATTGTTCACTGGATATCTGTGTTGTTCGTCATATCTCTGTGTTTATTGTATTCAGTATGTTAATAAGTTTGTTCCGCTACTAAATCTAAATCACTTCTCCACTATTAAACTCATCATCGAAGTCTTCTCCCATTGAGCCATATAACTCTAGGTGGATCATATTAAAGTGATGAAATCTGGTTCAGTGAACCAGGCCCTATTAAATTTGAAGGGCAAAAAGGTCTTATCAAAGTGCTCATCAATTTAAAGACAAATAGGATTATGATGACAAATAGGATTATGATCTGAGAGTGTTGAGTTTAAAGTCCATTATTTGCATCTTCCCAAACTCCCTAACAACCCTTCATTTATGAGGAAACGATCTAGACCTACCATTCCAACAAGTAGGAATATTAGGGAAAGGAGGGACATCGACCAAACCAACAGATGTGAACATGTTCAAATAATAATAAATACATGTTCAAAAAATAATAAATACGACATTATCAATTTGTCTTAGAAGAATTTGTCACTTTTTATATCATTGACTAGGTTTTTTTTAGTATTTAATGTACGACATTATCAATTTGTCAAATTAGTTAGGAGTAGAAAGTAATAAATAAATAAAAAATTATTATATAATGCATGGCCATGGTCTTATCAATTTGTATTTCAAATTAGTTAAGGATAAAAAATAAAAAATAATATTTTTACCGAAATTAAAATACATAAAATAATCTTTACTTCTATTAAATAAAGTTCAATTTAATTTATAATATTAAGTATAGATTAATTTAAAAAGTTACACATATATTTGAATAAATTGTTGTCAAATTAGTTAACGGTAGAAAATAATAAATAATATTTTTTTATATAATGCATGGTGCATGGTCTTCTCAATTTGTATTTCAAATTAGTTAAGGATAGAAAATAATAAATAATATTTTTATCTAAATTAAAATACATAAAATAATCTTTATTTTTATTTAATAAAGTTTAATTTAATTTATAATATTAAGTATAAAGTAATTTAAAAAGTTACATATAATAATAATAATAATCTATTTTTAAGGTCACGGCCAAGTTACACTAAATTGGTGTATGAGACCTTTTATTTGTGGAAAATAAATTGTTTAAAAACAAAAATTTACAAGTAATGTTAGAATTATTATTGTCAAAAGTAATGTTATAATTATTATTGTTATACACTAAATATATTAAGAGTGGGAATTTTTACATTTTAGCCTAAAATTTGGCAAAATAATATTGAATTTGATGGAATATGATAATTTTTTAAATGGAAAGTGGTAAAATTATATTATAAAGGGTTGGAGTAAAGATGAAAACTAAAAGTACATAAAGAATGTTGTCATAATTACTTCAATGAGATAGGGAAATATAATATGCCCAAAAAAAAAATTCAAGTTTGTTCTTAGTTGTAGTCTTCATAAAATTCCTACTAGTATCTATTCTAAAAAAGATGCCTAATACACATTGATTTACAAAACATAGAAACTAATGGAAAACATGTTTACTAATGGCTTCATCTTGTCCAATATTGGTAAGGTGGGAATTTTGGCTTCTCATATCCATGTCCTTTATCATTTGATGCAAAGTGTATTCTTCCTTGAGGTCTTCCTTGAGGGTGGGAATTGATTGACGTCCTATCATTAGAGGCAATTGAATGCAAACATTTGCTAAGATTATATAACATATTTCTTATCATGGAGCATTCTACTTTCAACACTTGGATCTGTTTCTTCCACTAGACCATGGTATTCATGACCATTACATTCTAATAGATGCATTGGTGTTCATTTTCATGGACTTTAGAGGTTACTAAAAAATTGAAATTTATATTTGTATTGATATATTCCTCATGTCTTCAATGCACCTTATGAAATTCACATGCCCCTCCATAATTGATATTCATATATTGATACCCAATCAGAAGAAATCAAAGTCGAGGGTCCCAATATGTAATTTGAGTCTTCCTTTTAGGTTGTTGTTTCAACCAAGAAACGAGCCAAGAGGGGTAGATCAAGGTGGACAAGGGATATAATTCCATATTCCAAACATCAAGTGACACCACCAACTCGAGGTCACCAACACCTAGTTCTCCAAAACACCAAACTCCAAATACACACTAGAATTCTAGAAGCACCACAAGACCAAACACCATGTAAACCAAATAATTCCAAAATAAGGAAATGAAAAAGCACCACAAGACCATCATAATCTTTTGCACAAAATGAAAATTTCAAAACACATACCAGAAACAAAGAGAAGAGCTTACCAAGAAGGAAAATAGTCCTAGAGTAGTCCACCACAAACAAATGTTGCTTAAACCAACCACAAAATGCACCATTATCTCACCTGGGCCCTGATAAGATATGCCAAAGGATTCAAAATTTCAACCGAAAATTAAGTCTAGCATGTGTGGGCTTGATGAACAATTCCCTTCATGTCTAGCTTCCTCGCTTGATATTTCATGATGGTGGAGGTGCCATGACATATGTTGATTATGAAATTAATGACATGTCTCCATGGTTAATAAGATGTAAATGTGGTTACAGGATGTCTTGTTTACATATATCCCCATTTTTTTCGTAGAACCCCAAATTTTTACCTGGTTTCTTCATTTCTGAGAGTGCCAACTTGTCGATTTTGTTCCCTTGGAACCTAGAAGAACAAGAACTTATGGAATCTGGGAATATCCTTTTGGATCCTTTCTATTAAATATGTTATCTTACTATCGAAAGGAGTCCTCCTAGAGATCATTAGGATGAGTATTATACTTGAGTCACCTATGACAATCAATGTCCTTATTCTGTCTACATTTACTGAGATTAAACCCTGAAAGAGGGCATATGCCTCACCCTATTTATTCATGGAATTTATTAAACCCCACACATAATGCATTTCTATTTGTCCCTCAAGATCAAGAAAAATACCCCACCTACCACCTCTTATATCATATGTTAACATTGGTATTCAAGGATAATTTTTGAAAGTGGTCCAATAGTAAAGTGATGGGTAAATGCATGGGAGTTTTCAATGAATTTCCAAGTTTGATTCTTAGAGGGAATATATTCCATTAGAAACTACAATCTTATCAATTGAAGGTAAATAATTCATTTTTTTTCGTAAACTACTCAAACATTTATGTCACTCATATATTAGCTAAGGGGGGTTAATAAAAACCTACCATGATCATATGTATAGTGATCAATAGGTATGGTGTAGATAGATCAAGATACAACCTAGATCTATCTTAGCCTCTGATCTATCAAGTGTCTAGAAGGATCATATCCTTTGAGGTGAAAGCCTTTCGACCTCCATATTTTTCATTGCCAATAAAGTTTTCATTTCAAAGGGATTTGATCTAAATCAATATTTGGTAGATGGAGGTTTGATTTCAATATGAATTCTACTGTGAAAATTTGAAAGAACTAAACTCTTAAATAATTTTATTTATATCAAAATTTTGATAACCATATTTTTAAAAAAACTCATGGCATTGTAACTTCTACTTTTGTTAGCACGAGAAACAAACCTCATCCAGTTGAACATATTTGGAGACTCTATGTTTGCAATACAAATCATGAAAGACACACACATTTTGAGAACATACACCCTTCTTCCAGTTTTTGAAGAAATAAAAAGATGCACATCAACTTATACTCACATCACTTTTACATATATCTACAAGACACACAACCAAGAAGCAGGTTGACTCTCTAAAGATGGTCTAAACATGGAAAAAGGATACCAGACAGTTAAATAATCGGGTCTTTATGGAACCACATAACATATTCACATCCCTTGGTTCACTCTTTGACTTAATTTGTGCAAGATATCTTCTTTTTTTCAAACCTAATTATACAAAACAACTAAAAAGAAGTTGGATCACAGAGAAATAGGTTGAAGTATTATGCATTTTTTTTGCTATGATACATAGGAGAAAGTAAAGAGGGAAAACACTACTGGTGTAGCATGAAATTTTTGGATGTATAATATAACTGATATATGATAGATAACACAGATGACACACATATTCTTGGGAATTTGGTCTCAAAAACATGCATAACT
>SNQJ01S0065331.1:34438-52108 GCA_010110895.2 Picea sitchensis | reverse complement strand
ATTTGAGTGTGTGTGTGTTCTGTGGATGACACCACAAAACATATTCACAACCCTTGGTTGACTCCCCTAATTAATATGATCTAGGTGGATATCAATGGCCACCCACCTATTCCATTAGCTCAAAGAACAATTTTCCATTTTGGAAGTTTTTTACAGATTTTTGGGTCCCAAACTTTCGGGGCCATTTTGAGGCCCTAAACAATGTTTTTTGGCTCGACAATGCCTGAAATGTACATAGTAGAATATTCTAGGCCAAATGGAATGTTTACTCCTTGGCTAGACCTTTCCAATAGTGTATCAAGCACCCCAAATAAAGATTGTATGCAAAAGTTACGCCCTCGGGAAGTTGATGTATCAACTACCACCATCAGGGCCCACAAACCTTTTGGCGTTTCATATCCCATGGTTAGGGTTTTGGATGTTTAGGATTTTCTTATTTATGTTAAAAATTCCTTTGGGGCCTCATTGTACTCATGTTCTTGTGAATGAGTGTAGCCATCACATCTCTTCTCAAAGAAAAGTTGCCACCATTCAAGCAAGTTTGTTTCATTCTACATTTTACAATTTCAACATGTTCTGTTTATTAATAGAAGTCACGTTTACCATATCTTTGTGTGTTTCTTTGTTATACATTTGTATTTCATTTAGTTCCATTTATAAATATGGATCAGTGGTATCAAAGAGGTATGCTCTTTATTTGTTTCTCTATGCATGTCTCCAACAAGGTCAAGGTACAAGGAGTTGGGACTCGAAGTAGTTCATCCCTTGCAATACTTTCCTCATCGACCCCAACGACCTTCGATGATAGAAGAAAAGAGATACAAGGGAGTAGGAGATCCTTTTAAATTGTTTCTCAAAGAAGCCCACGTGCAACAAAGGAACAAGATGATGGATAATTTTGCACATATCCATTAATGATTGCCAACAACCAACGTGTCTTTGTCAAGCAACCACTTTGGAGGCACCGCCCACTTCAAGGTACAAGTGACTTTTGATATTCATGTATTTGAAGGTTAGATAGATGATGATGGCCTAAATAAATGGTTGAATCTACTACAAGCGTATTTTTCGGTCCATAATTTTTTCGATAGATAAAATATTACCTTTGCACTCCTTCAGGTTGTCCCCCGTGTCAAGGATTGATGGGATACTTACTGTAAGAAAAGGGCCACTGAGGAATATGCAATATTTTTGGTCTCACCCACTTGAGATTCTTTCAGGGATTCTATTAAGGAACAATACTACCATGTTGGAAGATATGATGACCAGTACACAATATGGACCACACTATGAGAAGAAAGGGACCAGATAATGCCAGAGTTCGCAAATATCTTCCATACCCTGTGCACCAAGTTGGGTATCAAATAATACAAGTGACATTTGGTGCTCAAGTATCGCAGTAGTTTGCATAGATACATCCAAACGAAAATGGAGTTTATGGACATCTCATCACTCTAAACAAATTATCGATATGTTGTCAAAATCGAGCAGAAATTTAAATAGAAGAAACGCGAGTGTGGATTTGCAAATTCCTCACAACAGAAGCAAGGAAAAGGTGGCCCCAACCCACAAAACAAAGGATAGATCAAGGATGGACACCCTCATGACAACCAATACAAGCCACAAACAAATAAGGGTAATGAGAAGATGAATAAATACACTGGGAAGTGGTTAAATTCCATAAAATCCCCCTGGCATAACACCGATGAATGTCGCTCAAAACAGTTGTTGGTGGCCGAGATGAAATTCTCAGAGTTAGAGATAGGTTCTAACACTGAATCAAATCCAAACAAGGGGATGCAGATCATTTTCAAAACCAAATGCCACTGTCCCTACCACTAAGGTCTAACCAAGTGAATTAGAAGAACTGGATGAAGGTGGGCACCTTTTTCATTCGTAGATGTGGGTGAAGGGTACTCTGTTTCACTTCATTATCGATAGCGGAAGACAAAAAAAAATAATCTCAACAGAGGTTTTCAATAGGTTGGATCTGTCGACGAAAACAGACCCACAACCCTACACCATCAGGTGGCTCTTCCAAGGAAGAGATCTTCACGTCAACCAATAGTTTCGCCTTCCCTACAGCATCAAGCCCTTCAAGGATGAGGTATTGTGTAATATTTCCCCCTAAATTTTATGATGTTATTTTAGGCCATTCATAATTGTGAAAATGTTATGTTGTATATGAGTCTAGAACTCGTAGTGTTATTATAACTTTGGGTAGACAATTGCACATGATACTAGAGATAGCTCCGCCTACTTCCATTTCTTTGATCTCTGCTAAGAAATGCAGGAAGGTCATTTCCTTGACCAGGAAATTTGTTTTCTTCATGATTCTCTCTCAAAGTGAACAAAAGGTCACCACCACATCCATGGATTCTACACAAGGCCTCTCTATGCAACAGAAGCAGATGGACAAGTTCATTGAAGAATACAAAGACATCTTCTCCTCACCCACCGAGGTACAGCTGCAATGTCAGGTAAGGCATTCAATCGATCTAACCCCCAATGCATCGCTACCCAATGGGCTAGTATATCACCGCTCTCTGATGGAAAATGAGGTGATTAAGTGCCAGATCCAAGATTTGGTTCAAAAGGGGTACATTCGACCCAACTCCTCACCCTGTAGAATCCCAATTGTATTCGTGCAGAATAAATATGGGACTTGGAGACTGTGTATCGACTACAAGGCCCTAAACAACATCATAGTAAAAAATCAGTACCCAATTCCCTAAATTGATGTCCTTCTTGACCTGCTCAAGGGGGCCAAGTACTTTAGTAATATTGATCTGAAGTTTGGCTACCACTAGGTCCCAATAGAATATAATGATGTATGGAAGACTGCTTTCAAGTCCAAAGAACATATTTTTGAATGGATAGTCATTCCCTTTGGTTTAACAAATCTTCGACAAATTTCATGAGGTTGATGGATGATATATTATGGAAATTGACTAATTCTTTTGAGGTGGTATATCTGGATGACATCCTCATCTTTAACAAGACCTGGATGGAACACTTGCATCATATTCAATAGGTCCTTCAAACTTTGCGGCAACACAAGATATATGCTAACTTGGAAAAATACTCCTTCGTCATGAACGAGGTCCAATACCTAGGCTACATTGTTGATGAGCATGGTGTGCATGTGGATCCATCCAAGATTTGGGTCATTCGTGACTAGCAAGCCCCGACCACACTGATCGAACTTCAGAGTTTCTTAGGACTTGCCAACTTCTATCGCAGGTTCATGTTAAGATTCTCCCATAGTGCATGGGCTCTCAACCAAGTGACCAAGTGTTGTGGAAAGGAAAAGTTTATGTGGGAGAAGTCACAACAATAAGTGTTTGATGATATGAAACATTACTTGTTCTCAGCCCTTGTATTGTACTTACCTGATATGTAACAACCTTTCAATATTGAGATCGATGCTCTAGACTATGGTGCGAGCACAATTCTCACTCAACATGGCCATCCAGTGGAAGATCATAGTGAGACACTATCATATGTCGTCTATAAGTACCCCACCTATGAAAAATATATGTATCCCATTGTACAATCCTGTCGCCAATGGAAGCATTACATTCTCGGGAAGGAGACAGTCATCCACACTGATCACAAGCCTCTGTAGTTCATATAGACACAAGGAAAATCGTAGAATGACCACCATCAAAATTGGTCCACATACTTTCCAAAGTTCCATCTCAATACAAAATATAAGAAAAGGAGCACCAATCATTTCATTGACTGCCTCAATCAACCCCTAGCTTCCACCCTAACCACGACACTCCACTCTTGCGAACATGAGGCCTTCGATTAGCCCCAACTCTAAAAGAGTGATCCTGACGATCCTAACTTCACTACCACATACCAGCTACTAAGCATAGGTGCGACTATCATTGACGTTCACCTTCGAGACGGGTTGTTATGCCACTTAGGTCACCTATGTGTTCCTTCAAGCCAGCGTGCGAAGCTGATTTGGGAAGCTCACTCAAAATATATATTTTATTTATTATTAAATTCTTTAATAAAAAATTATTCAAAATATCTAATACAAAATAGTATTTGATACTACATTTACATTTTTGATAATGTAGTTTGATGAAATCTTTGTAGAACGTAAAATTTGGGTTTCATGATTGAAAGTAATTACAATTTGTCGTAGGTTTCCACCATATTTAAAAACGTGACTCTTCACCATATTTATAAGATATATATGAGAGACATTTATTACAAGTGGCAAATTTCAATCTTAGAGGCTGCCATTCACTTTCTCTAAATCATGAATACTATTTAAAGATTCTTAAGTTGGGCTTTAATTTATTATTTTTTAAAGTTTAATAAATTTAATTTTTTTAATTTTTTAATTCTATAAATCTAATTTAATTTGAGAATTTGGATTGGAAAATTTTAATATGTAAATCTATTTATGGATTGGTAAATCCATTTATAGTTTGGTTATTTCAAATAATAATAATAAAATAATTACATTTAAATTTAAACTTTAATATTTAAATTTATTTAAAATTCAATAGAATTTGAATGATAATGAAATATTGTCCCCGAGGTGTAGGACAGTCGGTGACGGAGTGTGTTGTTAAGCCACTCCGTGATGTTAAAGTCACCGGTTCGAAACCTGCGGGGACAAAAAATAGTCACGGGTTCAAAATTTGCATGGACAAAAAATCCAACTATGTTTAAGGGTTGGTGTGGCTCGAGGCAGTGCGATCCCAGGGTGATTTTGGCCCGGCTTAGATGCCGAGGTGTGTTTCTCAAATACCAATGATTAACCTGTGGTCCTGCACAAATTAACAAACAAAAAAATGATAATGAAATATTAATTATATTTTAGGAGAGTGTTTTTTTAAATAACTAATTGAGTAAGTTTGGTATATCAAGTATAAATAACTAATTGAGTAAGTTTGGTATATCAAGTATTTTTTTTTTATGAGAGTTAACCATTAGTTTGAGTGAGATTAATGGTTAATAACATGTGTTTCCTCCTAAGAGATCACAAGTTCAAATCCAAAGGGTTCGTAGGGTATGTATACCTCTATCGACTTTACCAGTGTAATATTTCATTCTTTTTAGGTAAAATCTTTTTTAAAAAATATAAATTATTTTTTATTATTTATTTGATTATTAACTATAATCTTTTAAAAAATATAAATTATTTATTATTATTATTATTATTTTGTAAGTTAGGAATTGTATTAAAATCTGGGAAGCAGAAAAATTACATTTGTCATGCTATTATAAGATGCTGTGATAGTATTGCCCTGGTGGGAAACCAATGTTGCCACATGGTCGAAAATTCATAGTATCCATGCAAAACTTGCAGAGTTGTAAGAGATAGAGATCTAAAGTCCCAACAGGGAAAACATTCTGTGGGTTGGACTGAGCAGAGCAAACCCAAAATACTGGACTTATGCTAAGACTAAAAAATCCAAGAACTGAGTAGTCGCGTAGGGCAAAAACCTTGTGAATTATGCTAGCTGAAATCATAAAAACACAAGAAACCTGAGCTAGAAGGAACTTGCCAGTGTTGGGGTCGAGCTTCTACTCCGAGAAAACCTGATGCACATGCATGGTGTCTCTGTTGAGCTTGTCTCTGTTCGAGATATCCTGCCTGAGGTCCTGAAGGAAAGTCATTAGAAGGTCCACTCGGTGCCACCGCTCTGTTTCATTATGCTGCATCTCGTTGATGTCACCCTTGATGTTCGTGATTCTTCGCTTGATGGCGTCCAAAGACTCCTCGAGAACGTCCCTTTTTGCGCAGCGGGAGCAAGTAGTAGAGAGAGGAGGAGAGTTGGAGGAGGAAGTTGGGGAGTCGGAGCAAGGAGTGAGGGAGAACGAGGAGGAGAGGGGAGTTGAGGAAACAAGGGCGGTGGAGGTGACAGGAGGTGGAGATGGCGGAGGAGGAGGTGGAGGGTGGTAGTTGGGGGGGGACGGACTGAGTCTGGAAGCGAAGCCGAGGGAGTTTCCATGATGTCGAACCATTTGACTCAACAAGCATAGGGATTCGACAGTGGAGACAAGTCTAGAGTGGTGTCTCAAGGAGGCATAACAAAAGGGAGGGAGGGAGTGGAAGCGAAAATAGCCTTTAGTGTGGAGACAAACTCAATTTCTGGAGGAGAGCTTGGACAAGCCTACTGGCCCCGCCCTCTCGCTCCCCTTCCTCTAGCAGCATACCAGGTCATGCCTCTCTTTGATTTACCCCTGAGTCGAGGCATCGAGAGAGCCACCTGAAACCAGAGGAGGAATGCATGAGAAAAGTGAGAACGGTTGCTCGACGAGCGCAAGACCAACCAAACGCAGTAACAAATATTGACCAGAGGATAGGTGTTGGGTGTTGAGGGTCGAGTGCACTGCAAAAGCTCGAGCCAGAGGAGAAAGACGGGAGAAAGTTCTAGAGGAGGCCAGGACTCTAGAGGCCAAGGGATTGAATGAGCCTTGGCGCTCCATAGCACAGGCCTAAAACCATCATGTCAGGACAGGTGATGGAAATGTGACTGCGTCCAGCCCATTACCATTGACATTCCCACGAACAGAGGGGCCAAGACATTACACCAGGTTGGAGCCGAGTGAAAGTCAAGGAGTGATGACCGAGGTTTTTAATTCATGAAGTGATGGTAGAGGATGAGTGCACCTGAGCTGGCTCCAGGTGGCAAGAGACTTGACCAGGTATCCTTCCCACAGGTTGACCACTTTTTGTGTCCGTAAACATCCCATCCGGGAGTTTTTTATTATTTATTTTATTATTAACTATATAACCTCAATTGATTAAGAGTTGTAAGTCTTCATTTCCTTTAAGTGAAAAAATTTAAATATATATAAAAAAAAATTATTATTTATTTGATTATTAAGTAAATATAAGTTTAGGTCGTTAAAAATGGGTACATATTAAGATTTCTAAAAATAATTAAATTAATTGTATAAATATAAAATTATGATTATGTATATTTCGTCTTTTAAAAATTAAATACGTTTTCCCTTTTTAATTTAAATTTTATTAATTTTTTTATTAAAAATGTTAATCATTTAATATTATTTTTTTATTTTCTTAAATTATTTTTTCAAATTATTCACTTATCATAATTACATTAACATAGACAAACAAGGATGTGGATATGATTAAATTCATTTTAATTTAGAGATGGGATATGCAATAAAATCATCTTTTTATAATTCAATTTGGAGAAAAATATACATTTTTAAGGTCATGCTTGGTAAAGTCTATAAAAATATGCATACCCTTATCTTTTTGGATTTGAACTTGTGATCTTATAGAAAGAAGCACAGGTTCTTAAGCATTAAACCCACTCAAAATATATTTATGTCATTTAATTTATAATTAGAAATATTTATTATTAATAAAAAAAATAATATGTTAATTTTATATGATTAAATTAACAATATTAAAATATAAAATTTAACATTCATCATTATTATATGAAAAATAATAGAGCTGAATAAGTTTTGTAATGTTTATATGTGTAAGAATAATCTTTATTTAAATTATGAAGGAACTCCTTTTATCATATATTCGGAAAAAAAAAATGTGTTTCTTATATCATTTCTTATGATGATCTCACTTATTTATGAAACATAGCTCTAAAATAAATCAAGGAAAGAGTGTTTCATATGTCCATGGATTATAATAAAGGTATTGATATGCATTATCATCTATGTAAATATGAGGCATTCCATGAGCATTTGGATTTTGCAATCATCTTAAAAAATTTCATTAAAAATGTTAATTGGCCACAACACAGTAAAGGAGGTTATGCACATATGAAAAAAAAAAAAAAAATGTTGTAGATAATAACATTTAGATATATGAACATAGAGTAAGAATTTTGTAGATGATAAAATTGGACCTAAATAATTGTAAAATCCCTTTCTTATTTTCTCCATAATGCACATGAATTTCATTCACCTTCTCTTAAGCTACATCATGGTGATAATCACTTCAAACTTAAAAAAAGGAATCAAGATCAATAATTTTTTTTTTTTTTAATATTACCTAAATTAAAGAAATCATAGAAGAAAATCACTTCAACCCCTTGCATGTTCCATTGGTCTTATAATATGGCATATAAGTTCCAATGCGACCTTGGAAAATTAGAAGGACTTGTGATACAAGTGGATATTGGTGGCCACCTGTCTATTCCCCTTGGACCCCCACCATTGTTTCTTTCTGTTTTTCAGTTTCCTTAATTGTAGCACAATTTACTATTTTTGGCAGTTTTTCGGGTCCTGAATTTTCGGAGCCGTTTTGAGGCCCTAAACGACATTTTTTGGGCATCAAAAGTCCGATGAATAATAGGTCATTCTTTCCCTTGATATTCGCAATCAATAGTTGTAGTCCTCGAATAGATATTTCTAACGATGTATCATATGCGTCAAACAGAGATAGTATGCCAAAGTTACAACCCCAAGAAATTGATGTACCAATTTACCCCAACGGGGCCCATATTCTGGCATTTCATCTTCTAGGGTTAGATTTTTGGATGTTTAGGGTTTCCATTGTTTCTCAATAATATATAGGCCTTCGAGCCTCATTGTAACACAAAGTTCAGAGGCCTGTAGCCACCACATCTCTTCTCAGAGATAAGCTACCAACGCCCTAGCTAGTTTATTTCTATTTTGTCTGTAAACAAATTTTAGTTCTTTGATATTAATGAAATGAATTGTTATTTATGTTGCATCTTGGTATTCATGGTTATTTGTGTATTATGTTGCACTCCTGCATAAATTCGGATCAGTGGTATCAGAGTGGTCTGCTCTTTCTCGATCCTTGTTTGCATGTCCTCAACGAGGTCAAGGTATAAGGAGTTAGGGATCGATATGGTTGAACCTTTGCAAGATCATCCTCGCAAACCATGATGGCCGCCCATGGGGGACAAAAAGAAAGACAAGGGAGAAGGAGATCCTATCAAAATATTGCCCGAGGAGGCCCTTTAAAAACAAAGGAACGCGATGATGGATAACTTCGCCAAGATCCTTCAACGATTGCCCACTGGTGGCGCATCTGCATCTAGAAGCCACTCTGGAGGCACAACCCCTTTTAAGGTACAAGTAAAATTTGACATTCCCATATTTGATGGCCAAATAGATGCAGATGCCATAGATAGATGGTTGAATCTATTAGAAGGATATTTCTCGATTCATGACTTTTCCGACCCGGAGAAGATTATTTTTTCATTGCTCAAAGTCGCCTCCCATGTCAAGGACTGGTGGGAAACCTACTGTGAGAAAAAGGATGAGGAGGAACCCTCTCTATTACCGGCCATACCCACTTGGAATTCTTTTTGAGATGCCATCAAGGAACAATATTATCCCGTGGGGAGCTATGAGGACAAGTACATATAATGGACTACACTACGGAAACAAAGGGATCAAGATGTGCATGAGTTGACGAATTTGTTCCATACCCTACGCACAAAGTTGGGTATCAAATTTTTGGAGAAACATTTGGTGTCAAAGTACCGTAGTTGTCTACATAGGGTCAGGAGGAAATGGAGTTCCTCGACATCTCCTCGCTTGGTACATCATACCGGTATGCTGCCAAGATTGAGCATAAATTCAAACATAAGAAGCGAGACTTTGGATTTGAGAATCAAAAGCAAGTGAAAGGTGCCCCCAAACCACATAACAAAGGACAAAGAAAGGGCATGGAAACTCAAGAAAACCTACCAAAGCCACAAGTAAAGAACAACACCGCGAAGCTAAAGAAGGACATGAGAAAGTGGTGTGAGTTCCATAAGAGCTCCACTCATAACACAAGTGAGTGTCGGTCCAAACAATCACTGGTGACCAAGATGAGGGCTTCTGAATCAAATGCATGCTTCTACACTGAATTAGAACCCGAGAAGGGGACTGACATAGGGAACCAGATTAGCGATGCGGAGCCCAACGCCACCATTTCCATCACGAAGATCCAAAAGGAAGAAATAGAATATCCAGAGGAGGAGGAGCGTCTCTTCCACTCCTAGATGTGGGTAAAGGGTTCCCCGCTATAGTTCATTATCGACAGTGGAAGCCAAAAGAACCTCATTTCAGTAGAGGTCGTGAAGCGGTTGGGCTTGCCGACCACAACACACCCACAGCCGTACACCATCGAGTGGCTTCACCAATGACGGGATCTATGTATCAGCCAACAATGTCACCTTCCATACAGTGTCAAGCCCTTCACCGATGAGGTATTATGTGACATTGCTCCTCTTGATGTTTGTGATGTATTATTAGGACAACCATACTTGTGGAAGTGACATGTTATGTATGAGTCCCAACCTTGCATTGTTATTGTTACCTTGGGAAATAAGTTGTACATGATACTAGAGGTACCACCACCTGTCGCTATCTCTTTGGTTACTACAAAGCAATGCAGTAAGCTCATTTCCAAAATCGGGAAATTTGTTTTCCTAATGTTCCTCCCTCAGGGAAAGAAGAAGACCGTGGCCACAACCTCCAAACAGAGCTCCTCCGCATGAAAACAACAAATGGAAAAGGTCATGGAGGAGTACCGGTACATATTCACCTCACTTGTAAGGGTTCCTCTCCACTGTCAGGTCAAACACCCCATCGATATGACCCCATGTGCGTTGCTACCCAATGGACTGATCTATCGATGCTCTGTTATGGAGAACGATGAAATCAAGAGGCAGATTCAGGAGCTACTGTAGAAAGGTCACATCCAGCCAAGTTCATTGCCTTGTGGGAGCCCGATCATGTTGGGGCAGAAGAAGGATGGGAATTGGAGACTCTATATTGACTATCGGGTGCTGAACACGATCACTGTCTGGAATAGGTAGTCGATCCCATGGATTGATGATCTTCTAGACCAACTCAAAGGGGTGAAATATTTCAACAAGATCGACTTGAAGTCCGGATATCACCAGGTACCAATCGAACCATCCGATGTGTGGAAGACTGCCTTCAAAGACAATGAGGGACTTTTCGAATGGTTGGCCATGCCTTTAGGGTTGACGAATTCTCCCACAAACTTCATGAGGCTGATGGATGACATCTTGCGGCCATTCACCAACTGATTTTTAGTAGTGTACTTGGATGACATCCTAATATTCAACCAAACTTGGGACGAGCACCTCCACCACATCCGACAAGTCCTCCAAACACTGCAGAAACACAAGTTGTGTGCCAATTTGGAGAAGTGAACTTTTGGCATGACCCAGGTACATTATTTGGGATACATTATTGATGAGTGTGGAGTGCATGTGGATCCATCCAAGATCCAAGTCATTTGGGATTGGCCAACCCTGACCACTCTAATAGAGCTTCACATCTTTCTGGGTCTTTCTAATTTCTACTGCAGGTTTGTGTTGGGATTCTCTCATATCACTTAGCCCTTGAGTCAAGTCACCAAGGGAGGAGTGAAAGAAAAATTATTTTTGTCAGAATCTCAACAAAGCGCATTCATAGAATTGAAACATCGCCTATGTTGTGCCCTAGTGCTCACATTACCATACTTGCAACAAAAATTTGAGATCGAGACAGATGCCTTTGACTATGCTATTGGGGCAGTTCTTACTCAACAGGGGCATCCAAAGGCATATCACAGGGCGACACTATCTGAAACAGTTTGAAAGTATCCCACTTATGAAAAAGAAATGTATTTCATTGTGCTGGCTTACCGACAATGGACGCATTACTTTTTGGGGAAGGAAACGATCATCCACATAGACCACTGACCCCTGCAGTTCATACAGACACAAGGGAAGTTGTAGAATGATCTCCATCAGAAGTGGTCCACATATGTGCAACAATTTTATTTGAACATCAAGTACAAGAAGGGCAGCACCAATAATGTTGCAGACTATCTCAGCCGACCACTGATTGTGGTGATAACCACCGTGCTCAACTCTCATGGGAACGAGACTTCTGATTGGCTGCTTCTCTACAAGAGTGATCCAAATTTCGGCCACACATACAAGACACTCTTGGAGGGTAACCAAGTTCCAAATTTTCACCTCTAGGATGAATTACTATGTCACCTGGGACAACTTTGTGTTCCTTCAAGCAAGCATGCCAAGTTGATTTGGGAAGCGCACCATAGTTGGGTCTCTGGGCATTTCATGGTCGAGAAAATAGTAGGAGTACTGCAGATGTATTTCTACTAGCCAAACCTTCGACAAGATGTCAAGAAGTACATCAGATCCTGCACTGCCTATGCCATTGCCAAATCGACCATCAAGAAGCAAGGCCTCTATACTCTGCTTCCTACCCCTAGTCAACCTTGGGAATCCATCTCCATGGATTACATGTCAGGCCTTCCTTCTACTAAGCATGGAAATGACTGTGTTTTCATGGTCATCGACAAATTCTCAAAGATGGCCATTATGGTGGCCTGCAAGAAGAATATCACAGAAGAAGCCACTGCTAAACTCTTCTTTGAACGAATGTGGTTAAATTTTGGGATCCCACAGTCTATTATCTCAGATTGGGACAACAAGTTCCTCAATACATTTTGGTCCAGCCTCTGGTCAATGCTGGACACCAAGCTCACCAAGTCCATAACTTTCCATCCCCAAACTGATGGCCAGATAGAGGTCGTCAACAGGATGATCATACACATTTTGCACATGTACAAATCAAATCATCCACACACATGGGATGAGAGCCTCCCCTATGTACAACATAGATATAATTGGGCCCTCCACAACTCAACCAACCATAACCCCTTTCAGATGGGCTTGGGATTCCAGTCACTATGTCCCATTGACGTAGCCATACCATTTGCAGCTACTCAAGCTGATTTGGCTCATGTCTAGTCTGAAGTTTCCATGACGAACAAATTCATTGAGTGCATTCAACACATTTTCCAATAGGTTCATGATATATCGGGTAGATCCAATGCTAAGTACAAGTAGCGACATGATCAACATTGGGTGCAACACAACTTCCAGGTGGGCAAAAAAGTGTGGCTACATTTGAAGAAGGAGCGCCTTGTTGGACCCCACTGCAAGATTCTCCTGCTCTGATATGGGAGATACACCATCACCAAGGTTGTAGGGGACAATGCCTTTGAGCTCAGTATCCCACCATTCCTTGGTCTCCACCCAATGTTGAATGTGGGCTACCTTCGGCTTTACTTTCCACCTCTACTAGACACATCCGACATGGAAAAACAACTCACACCAACAGATTTAAACCCAAACGACATGGAACAAGCCACAACTGATCGGATTATGGAAACACAGATCAAGAAAACCCTCCAGCAGAGGATCCAACTATATCAAGTTGTCAAAGCAGGCCAACTCCTTCACCAGGGCAAGTGGCTCACCAGGGACCAAGTTTAGTAGAAGTTTCCTCATCTCATGGAGGAACTCAACGCAATGGGGACCATTTCTTCCTAAGGGGGGAGGAATGATCCAGGTGGATATTGGTGGCCACTCACCTATCCCACTTGGACCCACCATTGTTTCTTTCAGTTTTTTAGTTTCCTTAATTGTAGCACAATTTACAACTTTTGGTAATTTTTCGGGTCTTGAACTTATGGACCTTGATATTCTCAGTCAAAAGTGGTAGTCCTTATATAGATATTTATAACGATGTATCATATGCATCAAACGGAGATAGTATGCCAAAGTTACGACCCTGGGAAATTGATGTACCAATTTACCCCAACCGGGCCCATATTCTAGTGTTTCATCTCCTAGGGTTAGGTTTTTGGATGTTTAGGGTTTCCAATGTTTCTCAATAATATATAGGCCCCCGAGCCTCATTGTAACACAGATTTCATAGGCCTGTATCCACCACATCACTTCTCAGAGATAAGCTACCAGCGCCCTAGCTAGTTTATTTATATTTTGTCTATATACAAATTTAAGTTTGATATTAATGAAATGAAGTGTTATTTCCGGTGCATCTTGGTATTCATGGTTATTTGTGTATTCTGTTGCGTTCCTTCATAAATTTGGATCAACTTGTCTTTGTCTTGCAATTTAATTTTGGATAATGGAGTTAAATGCATCTATGATAATCTCCCACCTCCATCTGAAATTTAATTTTAGACAATGAAGTTAAATGCATCAATGACCATCTCCCACATCTATCTCTACTTGGAAAATTGAGCAATTAAGGTAGTTTTGAATAACCAACGTGGGAGTTTTATCCATGTGGATATCGGTGGCCACCCACCTTTTCCGACTGGCTCAAAACAATTTTCTGGCAATTTTGGCAATTTACTATTTTTAGCATTTTTTAACTTCCGGGGCCATTTTGAGGGCCTAAATGAAGGTTTTCCAGGATAGAGATACTTAATGATAGTTCAATTAATGATTGAGCCCCCAAAATTAATCTCCTCTATGATACCTTTCCAACGGTATATCATACACTTAAAACAAAGATCGTATGCAAAAGTTACGACCCCGGGAAGTTGATGTACTAACTTACCCAAATGGGGCCCACATGACTTTTGGTGCTTCATCTCCTAGGGTTAGGATTTTGGATGTCTAGGGTTTTTGGAATTCATGTTTATTGTAAAAAGGCCTTCACAGCCTCATTGTAATCATATTCTTGTGAATGAGAGTAGCCGTCACATCTCTTCTCAGGGATAAGTTGCCACCATTCTAGCGAGTCTTTCACTCTGTGTTTTTACATTTTGTGTACATTTCTTTCACTAATAGAAATCGTGTATTACTATATATTTGTGTTTATGGTTGCATCTCTGATAAAGTTTTTTTATATTATTGAATATCTGTGATATCTCTATGAATTTATTTATTATATCTCCACTCTCATTTCGTGCCGAAAATAATCCAGATCAATGATATCAGAGCAGGTTGTTCTTGATCATTTTGTTTAGTGCATGTCCCCGACGAGGTCCGAGTATAACAAGTTGGGTCTCGAGCTTGTCTCTCTTGAGGAAAATCGCTCTCGCACACCCAAGAAACCCTCAATGGCGGAAGAAAAGAAAAACGACAGAGCAGACGATTCTATCAGTATGTTGCTTGAGCAAGCTCTCACACGACAGAGAGACGAAATGATGGAGAACTTTTCCCACATCCTTCAATGCCTGCCGATATCAAAAGGTGCATCTTCATCAAACAACCACTTTGGAGGCACCTCACCTTTCAAGTTACAAGTTAATTTTGATATTCCTGTATTTGAAGGACAGATAGATGCAGAAGCCCTAGAAAAATGGTTAAATCTGCTAGAAGGTTATTTCTCTGTTCACAATTTTTCCGACAGAGAAAAGATCACCTTCGCACTCCTTAAATCTCTCCCTCATGTCAAACATTCATGGGAAACTTACTAGGAGAAGAGTTCCACAAAGGAGTCTGGAATATATGGGGCCGAGCCCACTTAGGATTTTTTTGTGGATGCGATAAAGGAACAATATTACCCTGTTGGAAACTATGAGGACCAGTACATGAGATGGACCACACTGCGGAAAGAGAGGGGCAAAGAAGTTCCAGATTTCACCAATACCTTCCATACCTTGTGCACCAAGTTGGGTATCAAATACTCTGAACGACATTTGGTTCTGAAATACCGCGGGGCTCTACACAGATACATTCAAATTGAAATGGATTTTCTAGACATCTCATCACTCGGTGTTGCCTATTGATATGTTGTTAAAATTGAGAAGAAATTTAAGCACCAGAACAAACGATAGTTCGGGTCTGCAAATCCGCAACAACCAAAGTATGACAAAGACGTCCCTAACAAACAGTCGCTCGAAAACCAGTCCAAGCCATAGGAAAAGAAGGGTCATGGGAAGACAAAGAAGGAAACTGGAAAATGGTGTGATTTCCACAAAATCCCTTGTCACAACACCGATGAATGTCGCTCAAAACAGTCATTGGTGGTCGATATCAAAGACAACGAGCCAAACCCTGATTCTAAATCTGATTCTAAAAATACTAGTAAAAGATAGATCATCGACATAGACCCCAATGCTATTGTCGCAATCGCAACAATTCAACCAGAAGAACCAACAGATCCTGAAGAGGGGGGGCACCTTTTTCATTCACATATGTGGGTGAAGGGTACCCTGCTGCATTTTATTGTTGATAGTAGAAGCTAGAAGAAGCTCATCTCAGCAGAGGTCGTCAAACAATTGGGATTGTCGACAACACCACACCCGCAGCCATACAACATCGGGTGGCTTCACCAAGGACGAGATCTTCATGTCAGCCAACAGTGTCGTTTGTCATACGGCATCCAACCCTTCAAGGATGAGGTATTATGTGATGTTTCCCCACTGGATTTATGTGATGTTCTCTTGGGCCAACCATATATGTGGAAGTGCCATGCTGTTTATGAGTCTCAACCCCGCAGTGTCATTGTTTCTCTGGGGGGTCAACTCTACAGAATACCAGAGGTAGTTCCAACTAATATTCCACCTAAAAAGTGTCTCAAGGTAGTATCTCATACTGCAAAATTCAGCTTCTTCATAATTTGTTCAAAAGGGGAACAGAAGGACCCTCCAACCACTACAGCCTCACCCCAAGCACCTTCTATCCAAGAGAAGCAGGTCGACAAGGTTGCAGAAAAGAACAAAGATTCCTTCTGCACACTGTACTCTCATGTAGCTCAACTTGTTGAACAGCCTTAGCCTCAACAGGTTTGTGACAAACTTGCACAAACTGAGCAGTGTGATGTCTCCAGCAAGGCAAGCAACTCACCAAGATGCAGATTCAACAAACACTTTTCCCTCTCCCCTGGGAACTCAATGCAATGGAGACCATTGCTTCCTAAGGAGGGAGGATTGATCCAGGAGGATATCGGTGGCCACCCACCTTTTCTGACTGGCTCAAAATAATTTTATGGCAATTTTGGCAATTTTACTATTTTTAGCAGTTTTTAACTTCTGGGGCCATTTTGAGGGCCTAAATAAATCTTTTTTGGGATCGATATCCTCAATGATAGTCAAAGGCATGATTGAGCCCCCAAAATGAATCTCTATGATGATACCTTTCCAACGGTCTATCATATGCCTAAAACGAATATCGTATGCAAAAGTTACGACCCTGAGAAGTTGATGTACTAACTTACCCAAATGGGGCCCACATGACTTTTGGCGCTTCATCTCCTTGGGTTAGGTTTTTGGATGTCTAGGGTTTTTGGCATTCCTGTTTATTGTGAAAAGGCCTTCAAAGCCTCATTGTAATCATCTTCTTGCGAATGAGAGTAGTCGTCACATCTCTTCTCAGAGATAAGATGCCACCATTCTAGTGAGTCTTTCACTCTGTATTTTTACAGTCTCTGTACATTTCTTTCACTAATAGAAATCGTGTATTACTATATATCTGTGTTTATGGTTGCATCTCTGATACATTTCTGTTATATTATTGAATATTTGTGATATCTCTGTGCATTTATTTATTATATCTCCTCTCTCATTTCGTGCCAAAAATAATCTGGATCAGAGTTTCATCTATGTCTAGTGATACTCACCTACAACATCTTCAAAAGATGAAGTGACAATGGGATAACTAGGGGGTTTGGAGTTTCTAATAGAAATTGGTCTTGACATTGAATAATAGAGGATGAATCCTCTTTCCATTGTAATCAATGGATGAACCTAAAACTCTGAAAACCAATCACCACCCTTCTTCCCGACCAACCAAATATTTACAATTTGTTTTTTATTATTTATTTTATTTTATTAAAAAAAAAATCTCACATTAATTTATTTTTTCC
>SNQJ01S0065331.1:8615-26042 GCA_010110895.2 Picea sitchensis | reverse complement strand
TATCCCAACTCCAAAGATCAACTGATTTACAATTGTTTTCAAGCCCATAATAAGCTTTCCATCCCCCAATAATCCTTTTATCAATGCTATAATTCCAATTGAGCTTGTGGTGAATATCAATTCCAAGATATTTGTATGAAGTCACTTCCTCCAAGTTGTTGTCATATACGAAGGTATTATCATAAGGTATCTTATTGGATTTAATAATCATGACCTTAGTCTTATCAATATTAACAATCACACCCATATTGGACAAAAAATCCTTGAGGATTCTTAGTTGGCTTTCAAGATCATGGAGACTCCTTTCCATAAGAACAATATCATCGATATAAAGAAGAAGATTGATGACTATACCAGTGAGAGTATGGTTGACACAACCTGCTTTTTCCAAGCAATCTTCTAACTTGTCAATGTATATGCCAAAAAGGGTAAGGAACAAGGGAAAACCTTGTTTGACTTCGATATTGCAGTTAATCTCTTTTAACCAACCATCAATGTTTTTAAACTTAGCGATAACATTCTCATACATCCTTATTGCAACAACCCTCAACTCGAGAGACACTTTTATATCTTCCAACCTATTCCGAAGGTTTTTCCTAGGAATCATGTCAAAAGCTTTTCTAAAGTCAACAAAACAACAAAAAATAATGGTTTTAGTATTGCGGAACTCCTCTGCAATGATCCTAAAGGTAACAAGATGGTCCATAGTTGAATTATATCTCCTAAACCCATCTTGGCCTTTAGCTCTTTTACTATGACTTTCTAGCCAAAGGTTAATATTCATTTCCAAAATAATTCCATAAAGCTTGGTTAAAATCGGGCTAATCATAATGGTCCTATAATTAGAGGGAATGTCTCTATCCCCTTTTTAAAAAATAGGAACAATGAGGCTTTGCGTCCAGGGTTTAGGGAAGCCCTACTTGACTGCTAAATTGAAGAGCTTGTTTATGTGAGGGATAAGGATTGGCCCTCTGATTTTAAAAATTTCAGCTTGGTAGCTGTCAATGTCCTTAGCTTTCCCATTTGCAAGCCGCTTAACCCCAGACTCTATGTCATCTAAAGAAAAAATTTCTTCCATTGTAGGGACAATAGGAATGGTGTCCATGGCATCAAGGAACTCATAAATACTTTTGAGGTAGGAATTCCAGTCCCTTAAGGGAATCCTATTATTTTTTTTAGTATTTCATTTTAGAATTTGGCTCCAGAACTTCGTAGGATCCAGCTTATATAGTTGTGAAAGTTGCTCTTGCCTTTATTGATATAATACCTTTTTTTCCTTTTAATTAAGGCTTTGTACATATTCATCTTATCGAGTTTTAATGACTCATTAGAAGCATCCCTAATGGCTTTCCTGGCAATTTTACATTATTTATCATACCAAGGGTTGGTCGTTCTATTATTCTTTTTATAAGACACCTCGAAAGAGAACCTGTTAATAGAAGTGGAAATGGTAGTTGTAAAATTATTATAGAGTTATTCAATGTTGTCCTTATAAGTTAGAAGATTTAATTTACTATTTAAATTCTTTAAGAAAATGTCAACTTTACTTTTGTCAAAGCGCAAATTCCTTTAATTATCAGAATTCTCTTCAATGACGTTCCTATGCATGGAAAAATTTAGAGTTAGGGTTAAAGGTTTATGATCAAAGTCTTATGGTCATTTAAAAGGTCAAAAATTGCTATTTGGTTGTTATTAAATTTAAATTTAAACTTTAATATTTAAATTTATTTAAAATTTAATAGAATTTGAATGATAATGAAATATTAATTATATTTGAGATATTTTTTAAAATAAAGAGTTAGAGTACTTTTTGGTATGTTAAGTATTTATTTATTTTTTATGAGAATTATAACTTTTTTTTAATAAGATTAGTTATTTATTATTATTATTATTAAAATTTGTAAAAGATTATTAAATTTTAATAATTTAAAAAAAATAATAATAAAAAAATTCATTTAAGATTGTTTAAACTAATTAAATTTATAAATTTTATAATGAAACAAAGTAAGTAAAGTAAATGGAAATAAATGGAAATAAAAAGAAGTAAGAGAAAATACAAAGTACACATAATTTAAGGGAGAGGGGTGTAATATTTCATTTATTTTAGTTAAAATCTTTTTAAAAAATATAAATTATTATTTATTATTTATTTGATTATTAATTATAATCTTTTAAAACAATATAAATTATTTTTTATTTTTTATTTGATTATTAATTATTAACTATGTAATCTTAATTTATTAAAAGTTGTAAGTCTTGATTGCCCTTAAATGAAAATTTTAAAATACATATAAATTTATTTTTATCACCCGGTTGGTGGGGATGGCAAGTAGGCTTCATAAAGGTAAATAACAAATGTTTAAGTGCTAACCCACCCAAGCGAGCCCCTCCACCAATGTAAGGGTCTGTTATTCCTAAGGCAGTTCTGACAATCCAACGATCAAAGAATCCAAGATTGATTGTGAGTGTCCAAGCTTTCTTTTGGATTAGGTTTTAGCTGGGGGAAATCCCCCAAACCCCCTTATCGTGATACTAAGTGTCCATTTTTTAGATCTTTTATCTTTATTTCTTCTCTTGCTTTTGGCTATTGATTTGGCTCTTCTTACTATTTATAACTAATAGTGGGTCTAATGGTTAAGAACATGTGTTTCCTCTTAAGAGGTCACAGGCTCAAATCCATAGGAGGGTAGGGTATGTATGGATACTTGGATTGGCTCAGATACTAGACTTGTTTTTATTATTTATCTAATTATTAAGTAAATATAATTTTAGTTGGTTAAAAACTAGTACATATAATTTTATTTTCTTACTATTTGATGAGGTATGGATTCTTCATGCATGATTATCTTCTATTACTTACGACCATATTTTCAAAGAGAGGAACTTGTTGGAAGATGCATTATCAAAGAAGGGTCTAGGTTTAGCACATGAGAATGGGTGGTCTTGAAGGATGAGGATGACCTCCATTCTAAATTTTCTCATGACACTTTTCTTTTAGGGTTTCCAATATTTATAATTGGAGCAATTGTTCCAATTCTCTTTTTTTTTGTGATATATATATATATATATATATATATATAAACTTTTAAAAATCAATTTTAGAGGACAAGTGGTGAATAGATCTTGATAAAATCTACTAATACATTTTTCTAATAAAAATATATAACTATGTGTTGATATCTTTAGGTCTAATATTAAAAGTACATATTTCATGTCAATCTCTTGGACATATTGGAAGGTTTAATTAGTTAATTTTGTATTTAATACATTTTTTTAAATAAAAATATGTAACTATTTGTTGATATCTTTAGGTTTAATACTAGAAGGACATATTTCATGTCAATCCCTTGGACATATTTAATTAGATGGTTTAATAAATGAAAAATAAAATTTACTATCTATTGTATAGATGGTTTAATAAATGAAAAATAAAGTTTACGCATGGGAAAATAAAAAATCAAATTCAATAATAGTAATTGAAAAAAGGAGATTTGGATGCCAGAGAGCCAATTATTTTGTTCAAGATGGAGAACCACAAGTAGAAAAGACTTTCCTGTTATATTGAATGATCCTTTCTCATATACACATAATTACAGAGTTCATTTTAGTGATCAATTGAAGTTGGATAAATGGATCAGCTATAAATTTACATATCCGTGAGAGGATACGGTGTGGAAGTGCTTTGCTTTTCAGTTAACAAAGTCACACAACTCTGTCATAAGAATTCAAATGATCCGCCATTCAATGGTAAAAACTTCACTCATGGATGATGAAAAAGGTTAACATTAGTTTACGCATTATCATGGTGAAATTCCAATGAAAGTGCTCTTCACGATGAAAATCAAATTCCAGGGTGAAAAATCTGAAGTGTTTTTTTCTAAAATTAAACAGAAAAAGAATGTAAATAAGAAATTAAAAAAAAATCAAAGATGCCCACTGTGGCTGGTTTATATATCGATAATGGGCTACTGGTTCATCTCTGCATATAATAATTTTTCATCTAACATGTTAATTTTGTTTCAGTAATAGTGCAACATGGACATGGAGGAGATTTTTAGGAAAAGGAAAGCCCAGATGAAAGTCTTGGGAATACTGCAAGTTTAGGTATATGAACAAAAAGGGTCGTGCTAAGAAGCTACATCCAATATATATCTGTGACAGGTGTGGAAAATAATTCACTTTGGGTGGAAAGTCGTATAACACTTCCTTACCCCTGCCTTCAAATGCTAGTATATCGCCTAAGAGGACATGCCCCCACAACATTTTTATTGCTTTTCTTCCTTGTAGGAGTTCATGTGATCAATATGGAGATGGTTGGACATTGCATGCACCAACTTCTTCAGATATTTGTTGCACACCAATGACAATTGCAACAGGAACCTGCAACACATTTCAAAGAATGCATGGGGAAGTATGTTATGAGATGAATCTTGCATCATATGGAACACATTTTTGTGGGTATCCTGAAAGTAATATTTGTTGTGGTATTTTTGTGAACCCATGCAATATTAAAGAAGATATATGTTCTAGAATGCTAGGAAAGTGGGCATAGCTTGTTGATGGATCGTCATAGTGGGCACAAGTTCCACCCGCTGAGCGCGTTCCTTTCACATTTGTGCAAACTTTTGGAACGTTGGGAAAGTGGGCACAACTTCCTTATGACAATCGTCCACCTGTTGAGCACATTCCTTTCACATGTCTGTAAAATTCTCAAGAACATACGATGGTGGGAAACCATATCCTGAATAATATTCCACTGTTCAATAATATTGGGCCCATTGAACCGTTTGAGGTATTCCATGACGTTGACTTATTGTTGTCAACGTCGCTTGCATAAAAAAAAGCCAGTGTAATGTTAGTCATTGGAGGAGAATATCTACAAGATGAGGAGATTGAAACGAGTAGAACTATTTTGAATGGTGGAGAAGACATGGAGTTACATTCATAGTTGGATAATCTTTCTCTACAGGATCTTGCAATCTGGAAGAAGAAAATGAATGGTTAATGGACATTTTTCAAGGCCAAGAATGTATGAGCGATGTAAATGGAGTTGGCAATGCACTTTGAGGTTCAGAATTGGAAGATTTTTTACTATTTGATTTTGATTTGAGGGAGATGCCAAGTCTTTTAGGATCTGATGCTCGCCATGTCGGTGATTTTCAAGGAGATTGTAAAAGCACAGGTGATATAGTGAATCTCTAGATGTTTTGATAACAAAATTCAATAAGTATGATTTTTTTTTTCTTTTCTTCCCGTTTTAGCTCCAAAAAATTCATCCATCAACCGATTACAGACCAAAGCAAATTCATGGATAGGCAGGCCAAATAAGCAGAGAAAATGAAATATAGAGGATGAATGTCGTCGGTTTATGTATTTAGATGCATTGTTTTGTTGACATATGATAATTTATTATTTCAATCCATGTAAGAATGAATTAGGGATTTATTTATTTTTTCAATCCATGTAAGAATGAATTTGGGATTTTAAAATAAAGGGTGCAAGATATTATTTTTTGAATATTAATTCTAAATCCATAAAAAAATTGTTCCTATATTGTTTTCGTCTTTTCCTTTACTCTGCACAGTTTTATGCTCATCATTATATGCATTACAAAGAATTCAAAAATGTTTCTGGAGCTTTCATTTACTATAACTGAAACTTTTAATGAGGAGAATCATGTTTGGCCAAGTTGTTTTATGAAGAAATTTGATTCTCATGTTGGACGTATTGTGGACTATTTCTTTGTGTTTTGCTCAACACTCGTGTTGTGTAAGAATTACTTTGTATTGTACACTATTCTCATGTATGTTTTTTCCATTATTATTTCGGTTCTTCAGGGGATATTTTTATGAAATAATGGGAATAGGACTATAAATACTTCTTTAAATTATATACCATTATGTGTTTGCATTTATTTATTCATATTCTTATGTATGCTCAGTGTGAACTATTTCCCATGTCATTGATAGGAATATGACTAGTTGTATGTTCACTTTCTGGTTACCTTAGTTTTGTTCAGATGCATGCATCTTATATTAGTTACATTTAATTCTTTATATTAGAATCCTTCATAGGTTGATTGGGCCGAAATTCGTAAACCCCAAACCAAAAATGGTTGTTAGGCTAGAATCCAAATGGGTTCCCTATTTCAAATGGTGAGAGGTCTAATTGGGACTTCTTATCAAGGGTAACCCTGTTATTGACAAAGGGAATTTTTCCCACATCAACATAATCCCTCTCCACCCCTCAAGATCCATAGGTTGATCTATGCTAAAATTGTGGAGTGTCAACTTAAAGGTGTCTGCTACAACTATGATGAGAAATATTTGTTGGGGCATAAATGTAAGGAGGAAAAAATATTTATGGCCATTTTGAATGAATTTCAGATGATGAGTTGATGATATACCTTAGGATACTCTTCCTCCAACCATTGAATACATCCCCCCATATACTCCATAGGATGTGGAACCATAGGTATCACTGCATGCCTTGACTAGTAGTTATGCTCCCCAAACCCTCAAATTGATTGGGTACATCAAATCTTAGAAAGTCATTGTCTTAATTGATAGTGGTAGCACCCATAAATTCATTCATCATCATCTATCTCAATAAATACACTGTTACATCCATGTTGTGAACAACTTCCAAATCATGGTTGTTAATGGAGGTTCTATGAAATGTGATGGTCATTATGAAAATGTGAGACTTCAAATGGGTGATTATTCCTTGAAAACCCACATATCTACTATTATAATGGGTGGTTGTGACATTGTCTTAGGTTTCAAATGGTCATAGACAATGGGTCCCATCACCATGGATTTACATGAGTTATACATGAGTTTCCAATAGGAGAGGCATCACTACACTTTCAAAGGAATCATGGTCGGCTCTCTAGAGATCATAAGCTATCACCATATGGAAAGGATTCTTAAAAATGGGAATTCAAGAATTACGGTTTAGTTCCATGCCATTCAATCCTTTGAGACTCCTTCTCAACCCATTCAACCTATATTCTTGTCCAAACACCAATCCATATTTGAACCCCCCAAGGAATACCACCCTCCATAGGTGAGAATGATCATTCTATTTCTCTCATACTAGGTAGCTTCCCACCTAATGTATGCCTATATCACAATCAATTTTCCCAAAAAAATAAAATATAAAAGATAGTTAGGAGTTTCTAGCAGCGAGTGTCATATGCCCTTGTGGCATCCCTTATTCATCACTAATTGTGATGGTCCTCAATACATAATGCACTTGGTGCATGCATCCTAGCTTTCGATCTCTCAAGAAAATAATAGTCAAGGATAGTATCCCCATTCAAGTCATTGATGACCTTTTTCATGAGCTTAAGGGTGCTCAATTCTTCTCCAAGATTGATCTCTGCTTGGGTTATTACCCAAATCACATGAAGGAAGTGAACATTCATAAAACTGATTTTTGCACTCATGAAGGCCATTTTGAGTTTTTGGTGAATCCCAACTTTGTCCTTTACAATGCACCTTCCACCTTCCAAAGTCTCATGAACAAAATATTTCAACCCTTTATTCATCATTGTGTCCTTGTATTTATTTATGACATGTTGATTTGTAGTAAAATGTGGCATGCCCATGTCACCCATATGGATTAGGTATTAGAACTACTTGTTAATCATCAACTCTTTATTAAGAGGTCCAAATGTTCCTTTGGTATCTCTAAAGTGGAATATTTGGGCCATATTGTTAGTCATGATGGTGTACGTGTGGATCCAAAGAAAATTGAAGCAATGATGGATTGGCCCCACCCCAAAACCCTTAAAACTTTAAAATGTTTTCTTTGTTTCACTAGTTATTATAGGAAGTTTGTAAGGAACTATGGCAAGATTGCAACTTCCTTCACAACCTTGCTTAATTTTTTTTTTTTTTTCAATTAGAATGATGCCATAGAACATGCCTTCCAAGATTTTAAGAATGCTATGTACACAACCTAATACTTTCTCTACCCAACTTCAATAAAACCTTTGTCTTTGAATCTGATGGACTTAGTAAAGGAATCAGAGTAGTACTCATGTAAGAGGGATGCCCATTGGATTTTACCAGCAAACAACTATGTGAGACGCACTTGGTAAAATCAAATTTTGAAAAGTAGATGATGGTTAGATTGCATGTTGTGGATATATAGCATCCATACCTACTTGGGAAACATTTATATATTAAAACCAACCATCACAAAATAAAATAATTCTTGGAGCAAAGGATTTCATCCCTTTAGCAACAAAAATGGGTCACTAAAATGTTAGGATATGACCATGAGATAATTTATAAGAAGGGAGAGGAGAATGTGGTAGAATATGCTCCCTCTCGAAAGTATGAAGATGATGTGATCGATATTGATGTCGGTGGCCTCCCACCTATTCCAACTGGCTCATTTTGGCAGTTTTCTAGTTTAGAAGTTTTTTCCTAGTTTTGAGGTCCTTGACTTCCGTGACCGTTTTGAGGCCCTAAACAAAGTTTTTAAGGCTCGCCACAGTCAATTTATATACAGAGTCAAAGTTTGATGACACAATTTGTATTCCTTGGATATACCTTTCCAATGGGCTATTGTGTGCCTAAAATGGAGATCGTATGCAAAAGTTACGACCCCGGGAAGTTAATGTACTAACTTACCCAAACGAGGCCCACATGAATTTTGGCGCTTCATCTCCCAGGGTTAGATTTTTTTATGTCTAGGGTTTTTGACATTCCTGTTTATTGTAAAAATGCCTTCAGAGCCTCATTGTAATCATATTCTTGTGAATGAGTGCATCCATCACATCTCTTCTTAGAGATAAGCCGCCACCATTCTAGCAAGCTTGTTTTCTACTGCATTTTCAGTTCAACTTATTTCCTTATTGAATAGAAACCAATTTTACTGTATATCTGTTATTTTGTGTTAAGCATCTTTTGATAAAAAATTGTATTCATTTATTTTTTCTCATAAAATCTGGATCGGTGGTATCATTGCATTCTGATCCTTGTCATTCTTAATGCATGCCCCCAATGAGGTCAGGGTACAAAGAATTGGGTCTCGAGCTTGTTTCTATTGAGCACTAAATATCCCGCACACCCAAGAAACCTCTCATGACAGGAAAAAAGAAAGACGACAGGACATGAGATCCCTTCAAAATGTTGCTCGAGGAATCCCTCACGCAATAGAGGAATGAGATGATGGATATTTTTGCGCAAATCCTTCGGCGGCTACCAACAAGCGAGACGTTTTCCTCAAATGGAGGCGTCGCCCCTTCAAGATACAAATCAATTTCGATATTCCTATATTTGAAGGTCAGATAGATGCATATGTTGTAGACAAATGGTTGAATCTTCTAGAAGGGTATTTCTCTATCCATAACTTCTCAAATAGAGAAAATATTACTTTTGTTCTCCTCAAAGTCATTCCCCATGTCAAATATTGGTGGGAAAAATTCTGTGAGTAAAAGGAAATAAAGGAACCCTCATAATTTAAAGTCCAGGTACATGGGAGTCCTTCAGGGATGCTATTAAGGAAAAATACTACCCTGTTGGAAGTTATGACGACTTATAAACAAAATGGACTACACTGCGGTAGGAAAGAGACCAAGAAGTTCCCGAGTTCACAAATATCTTCCATACCTTGCACACCAAGCTGGGAATCAAATATTCTGAGTGACATCTGGTGCTCAAGTATTGCGACTTTCAGCATAGATACATCTAGGCCAAAATGGAGTTTCTAGACATCTTATCCTTAGGCGTAGCCTACCGATATGCCGTCAAAATTGAACAGAAGCTCAAACAAAAGACGCGTCAATTTGGACCTAGGAACCCCTCACAGCAAAAGCCAGGAAAAGGTATCCCCAAGCCCCATAACAAAGGAAAAAGAAAAGACAGACAACTTTAGGACAACCAGTCCAGGCCGCAAGAAAAGAAGGACACCAGAAAGATAAAGAAATATACTGGGAAGTTATGTGAATTACATAAGATCCCCTAGAATAACATTGTTGATTTTTTCTCAAAGAAGTCGTTGGTGGCTGAGGTGAAAGACTCTGAATTAGAAACAGGTTCTGACTCTAAGTCCGAACCAAAAAGCAGGAGACAGATCATTGGTGCAGAACCAAGTGTTATCGTTGCTACAACCAAGCTCCATCTCAGTGAACCAGACAATCCAGAGGAAGACGAGTGCCTTTTTCATTCACTGATGTGGGTGAATGGTACCCCATTGCACTTCATCATTGATAGTGGTAGACATAAGAACCTCATCTCAACAGAGGTTGTCAAGCGACTCGCCCTTCCAACAACACTGCACCCACAACCCTAAACCATTGGATGGCTCCGCCAAGGAAGAGACATCTGCTTCAACCCACAATACTGTATGTCATACGACATCAAGCCCTTCAAAGAAGAGGCATTATGTGATGTTGCACCTCCCGAAGTTTGTAATTTTATTTTGGGCCAACCATATTTATGGAAACATCAAGGTGTATATGAGTCTAGGCCTCACAGTGTTATTATTAATTTGAATAAGAAATTGTACAGGATACTTGAGGCAGTCCCACCTAGTATTATTTCCTTGATCTCTACCAAGTAATGCATGAAGGTCATCTCTCAGATGGGGAAGTTTGTCTTCTTTGTGATTCTCTCTCATAATGAGCGAAATATTTCAACCACATCCAGGGTATCCATAGAAAACCTCTCCACACAGCATAAGAAAGTGGATAAGGTCATGGAATAATACTCATATATCTTATCCTCACCTACCGGGGTACCTCTACACTGTCAGGTCAAGCATCCCATCGATCTGACCCCTAACGCACCACTGCCCAATGGGCCAGTCTACCGTCGCTCTCTCTTAGAGAATGATGATATCAAGAGGAATATCCAAGAATGATCCAGGTAGATATCAATGGCCACCCAACTTTTACAACTCCCTCAAAACAATTTTCTGGCAATTTTGGGAATTTACTATTTTTTGTAGTTTTTAGCTTCTGGGGCCATTTTGAGGGCCTAAATGAAGGTTTTTCAGGATTGATCTTATGAATTATATCTAACGACTCTGATTAATCCCCCAAAATTAATCTCCTCAACGATACCTTTCCAACGGGCTATCGTGCGCCTAAAATGAAGATCGTATGCAAAAGTTACGACCCCAAGAAGTTGATGTACTAACTTACCCAAATGAGGCCCACATGAATTTTGCTGCTTCATCTCCCAGGGTTAGGTTTTTGGATGTCTAGGGTTTTTGAAATTCTTGTTTATTGTAAAAAGGCCTTAATATCCTCATTGTAATCATCATCTGGCGAATGCGAGTAGTCGTCACATCTTTTCTCAGAGATAATATGCCACCATTCTAGCGAGTCTTTTACTCTATATTTTACAGTCTTTGTACATTTATTTCATTAATAGAAATCGTGTATTACTGTATCTCTATGTTTTTATCTCTAATATATTTATGCTATATTGTTGGATATTTGATACATATCTGTACATTTCTTTATTATAGCTCTGCTCTCTTTTCGTGCCGAAAATAATCTGGATCGGTGGTATCAGAGCAGGTTGATCTTGATCGTTTTTCAGTGCATGTCCACGACGAGGTTTGAGTATAACAAGTTGGGTCTCGAGCTTGTCTCTCTCGAATAAAATTGCTCTCGCACGCCCAAGAAAGCCTCCATGGAAGAAGAAAAGAAAAACGACAGAGCAGACAATTTTATTAATTTGATGCTTGAGAAAGCTCTCACACGACAGAGGGACAAAATGATGGAGATTTTTGCCCACATCCTTCAATGTCTGCTGATAAAAATAGGTTCATCTTCATCAAGTGGCCACTTTGGAGGAATCTCGCCTTTCAAGGTACAAGTTAATTTTGATATTCCCATATTTGAAGGACAGATAGATGCAGATGCCTTAGAAAAATGGTTAAATTTGCTAGAAGGTTATTTCTTCGTTCATAATTTCTCTGACAAGGAAAATATCACCTTCATACTCCTTAAGTCTCTCCCCCATGTCAAAAATTGGTGAGAAACTTACTGGGAGCAAAATTCCACAGAGGATTCTGGAATATATGGGGCCGATCCCACTTGGGATTTTTTTGTGGATGCGGTAAAAGAAAAATATTATCTTGTTGGAAACTATGAGGACCAGTACATGAGATGGACCACACTGTGGCAAGAGAGGGGCCAAGAAGTTCCAGAGTTCAACAATACCTTCCATACCTTGTGTAGCAAGCTAGGTATCAAAGACTCTGAGCAACATTTGGTTTTGAAATACCGTGGGGCTCTACACAGATACATCCAAACAGAAATGGATTTTCTGGATATCTCATCACTCGGTGATGTGTATCGATATGTTGTTAAAATCAAGTAGAAATTTAAGCACCGGAACAAATGGGAGTTCGGATATGTAAATCTGCAACAACCAAATTATGTTAAAGATGGCCCTAAAAAACAACTTCTTGAAAATCAGTCTAAGCCACGGGAAAAGAAGGGTCACAGGAAGACAAAGAAGGACATCGAAAAATAGTGTGATTTCCAAAAATCCCCCTAGCACCACATCGATGAATGTCGCTCAAAACAGTCATTGGTGGCCGAGATGAAAGACAAGGAGCCAAATCCTAATTCAAAATATGATTATGAAAATACTGGTAAGAGATAGATCATCGACGTAGACCCCACCGCTATTTTCACGACTGCAACAATTCAACCAGAAGAACCAACATATCTTGAAGAGGGGGAGCTCCTTTTTCATCCACACATGTAGAGGTTGTTAAACAGTTGGGATTGTCAACCACACCACACCACACTCAAAACCATACAACATCAGGTGGCTTCATTAGGGACGAGATATTTGTGTTAGCCAACAATGTTTATTGTCATACGGCATCCATCCCTTCAAGGATGAGGTATTTTGTGATGTTTCCCTACTGGATGTCTGTGATGTTCTCTTGGGACAACTATATATGTGGAAGCTCCATGCTATCTATGAGTCTCGACCCCGTAGTGTCATTGTTACTCTTGGGGGTCATCTCTATAGGATACCAGAGATAGTTCCAACTACTGTCCCACCTAAACAATGTCGAAAGGTAGTATCTCATACTACAAAATTCATCTTCTTCACAATATATTCAAAAAGTGAACAGAAGGATACTGCAACCACTAGAGCCTCGACCCAAGCACCTTCTATCCAACAGAAGCAAGTCGAAAAGATTGAAAAAAAGTGTAAATATTCCTTCTTCACACATGCATCTCATGTATCCAGACTCATTAAAAAGTTCCAACCCTTCCAGCCACAAGTTCGTGACAACCTTCAACAATCTAAGCAACGCAACTTCTCCAACAAGGCAAGCAACTCATCAAGATGTAGATTCAACAAACGATTTTCCCTCTCCCCTAGGAACTCAACACAATGGATACCATTTATTCCTAAGGAGGGAGGATTGATCCAGGTGGATATCAGTGGCCACCCACCTTTTCCAACTCGCTCAAAATAGTTTTCTGGAAATTTTGGCAATTTACTATTTTTAGCAATTTTTAACTTTCGGGGCCATTTTGAGGACTTAAATGAAGGTTTTTTGGGATCGAGCTTCACAATGATAGTTGAAGGATTTTATTGAGCCCCAAAAATGAATCTCCTTGATGATACCTTTCTAACAGGATACCGTGCGCATAAAACAGAGATCGTATGCAAAAGTTACGATCCCAGGAAGTTGATGTACTAACTTACCCAAATGGAGCCCACATGACTTTTGGCGCTTCATCTCCTAGGGTTAGGTTTTTGATGTCTAGGGTTTTTGAAATTCATTTTTATTGTAAAAATTCCTTCAGAGCCTCAATGTAATCATCTTTTGGTGAATGCGAGTAGCCATCACATCTCTTCTCAAAGATGAGATGCCACCATTCTAGCGAGTTTTTCACTCTGTATTTTTACAGTCTCTGTACATTTCTTTCATTAATAGAAATAGTGTATTACTGTATCTCTATGTTTTTATCTCTGATATATTTTTGCTATATTGTTGGATATCTGATACATATATGTACATTTCTTTATTCTATCTTCACTCTCATTTCGTGCTGAAAATAATCTGGATCAAAGAACTTCTCCAAAAGGGGCACATCCATCCTAGATCATCGCCTTGTGGGAGCCCAATCATGCTATAACAAAAGAAAGATGGAACCTAGAAAATCTGCATTGATTACCGAGCCCTGAATAAAATTACAGTTAGAAACTAGTATGTGATTCCCCAAATCGAAAACCTCCTTGATCAGCTCACGGGGACCAAATACTTTAGTAAGATTGATCTAAAGTCTAGCTACCACCAGGTCCCGATGGAACAGACAGATGTATGGAAGACCTCCTTCAAGTCAAAGGAAGGTCTTTTTGAATGGTTGGTCATGCCCTTTGGTTTGAAAAATTCTCCATCCACTTTCATGAGGATGATGGACGATATCCTGCGACCATTCACCGATACTTTTGTAGTGGTGTATTTGGATGACATCCTTATTTACAACAAGGCTTGGGCAGAATAATTGCATCATATTCAATAGGATCTGCACACCCTGTGGTAACACAAGATATATGCCAACCTAGAAAAATTATCCTTCAGAATGGATATGTTCCATTACCTGGGCTACATCGTTGATCAACATGGCGTACATGTGGATCCAACCAAGATCCAAGTCATTCGTGACTGACCATCTCCAACCACACTCACTGAGCTTCAGAGCTTCTTGGACATTGCCAATTTATACTAAAGTTTCATGTTGGGATTCTCCCATATTGCATGGGCCCTCAACCAAGTAACCAGGGGTAGTGGTAAGGACAAATTTGTGTGGGGTTGGTTCCAACAACAAACGTTTGATGATTTCAAGCAGCGCTTGTGCTCATCCCAAGTACTTTCACTACCGGACCTGCAACAACCCTTTGAGATTGAGGCAGATTCCTTAGAATATGTTGTGGGTGTTTCTATCACTCAACACAACCACCCAGTGGCCTATCATAGTGAGACACTATCAGATGTTGTCCGTAAGTACCCTACTTATGACAAAGAAATGTACTTCAATGTGAAAACTTGTTGCCAATAGAGACATTACATTCTTGGGAAGGAGAGATTCATCCACACTGATCATAAGCCACTCCAATTCATCCAAACACAAGGAAAATTGCAGAATGACTTCCATCAGAAGTGATCCACATACTTGCAACAATTCCACCTCAACATCAAGTATAAAATAGGAAGCACCAACCTCGTTGTTGATTTCCTTAGCAGACCACTAGTTGCAACACTCACCACGGTGCTAGACTCTTGTGACCATGAGATCTCTAAATGGCCTCAAATCTATGAGACAGACCCGGACTTCGCCACCACCTACCAAATATGCATTCCATCTAGGCCATATTTGTGTTCCATCAAGATAGCGAGCAAAGATGATCTGGGAATCCCACTACAATAAGGTGGCAAGACACTTCGATGTCAAAAAGATAATGGGAATGCTGGAGAAACATTTCTACTGGCCAAAAATTCGACAGGAGTTCAAGAAGTATATCAGCTCATGCATTGCCTACACTATTTCCAAACCGACCACTAAGAAATAGGGCCTGTACACCCCTCTTCCTACTTCTGACAGGCCATGTGAATCCATGTCAATGGACTACATGTCAGGCCTCCAGTCCACCAAGCGGGGAAAAGACTATGTTTTTGTGGTTTTTGATCGCTTTTCTAAGATGGTGATTATGGCCGCCTGCAAGAAGAGAATCACAACAGAGGCCACTGACAAGATCTTCTTTCGACGATTCTGGGTACATTTTGGAATCCCACAAACCATTGTCTCAGATCGGTACAGTCGATTTCTTATCACATTCTGGTTGAGCCTATGGTCACTAGTGGACACCAAGCTCACCAAATCCATGGCCTTCCACCCCTAAACAGATGGCCAAACGGAGGTCGTAAATCAAATGATCATGCTTATATTGCACATGTATAATTCCAAGCACCCTCACACATGGGATGAGAGTCTTCCCTATGTTCAACATAGCTACAACCGAGCCCTGCATAGCTCAACTGAATACAACCCCTTTCAGGTGGGGTTGGGATTCCAACCATTGGGTCCCATAGATGTTTCACTACTCATTGCGGTCACCTCGACCGACTCATCTCTTTATCCATCTTAAGTTGGCAAAGACACTCGACTCATTTAGCATATCTAGCACATCTCCTAGCATGTTCAGGATATCCTACAGAAGTTCAATGGCAAGTACAAGCAACACCATGATCAACAGTGGATGCCACATAAGTTTTAGGTGGTAAACAAAGTTTGGCTACACTTGTAGAAAGAATTCCTTATAGGATCCCATCAGAATCATTTTCCACTCCATTATGGGCCATACACCATCACCAAGGCTATGGGTGATAAATATTTTGAGCTCAATATTCCTCCTTTCATTGGCATGCACCCAATGTTCAACGTGGATATCCTTTGACCTTATTTCCCACCATTATTGGACACCTAAGACATAGAAGAACAACTTACATCAATAGAGCTCAAGCCCGACTACATGCAAGATGAATCCAATGATAATATTGTTGAAAAATAGGTCAAGGGCACTCGCTAGAAAAGGATCCATATTTATCGAGTTGTCAAAGCAAGGCAGCTCTTGCACCAATCCAAGTGGCTCACCCGGGGCCAAATTCAACAGAACTTTCCTCATCTAATGGGGGAACTCAACGCAATGGAGATCATTGCTTCCTAATGGGCGAGGATTGATCCATATGGATTTCAGTGGCCTCCTGCCTATTCCAACTGGCTCATTTTGGCAATTTTATAGTTTGGCAGTCTTTTCCTAGCTTTTGGGTCCCTCACTTCCGGGGCTGTTTTGAGGCCCTAAACAACATTTTTAGGGCTCGCCACAATCAAATTACAGACAAAGTCAAAGTATGCCGAAACCATGTGTAGTCCTCAAATAGACCTTTCCAACGAGCTATCGTGCACCTAAAACAAAGATTGTATGAAAAAGTTACAACCCTACGAAGTTGATGTACTAACTTACCCAAACAGGGCGCACATGACTTTTTGCGCTTCATCTCATAGGGTTAGATTTTTCGATGTCTAGGGTTTTTGAAATTCCTGTTTATTTAAAAAAATTCCTTTAGAGCCTCATTGTAATAATCTTCTTGCGAATGAGCACTGTTGTCACATCTCTTCTCAGAGATAAGTTGCCACCATTCTAGAAAGCTTGTTTTTCACTTCATTTTACAGTTTCATCTTATTTCCTTATATTTGATAACAACATAAAACAAATTAAACAATACATGAGGTAAGTATTGTTTTATAAGGAAAATGTACTTCTTATGTGATTTGTAGCGGAACTTATTGACATATTATCTTTTATCTGCAAATTTATGTATGCCTTGATATTATTTTATTGCATCGACATTTGTAGGTGGCTA
>SNQJ01S0065330.1:0-27894 GCA_010110895.2 Picea sitchensis | reverse complement strand
TAATGTTTGAATTCTCTTTACCCCCTTCTTGTTACATGTCCCTTTAGTTTCTTTTGTTCAATGTTTTACTTAGACCTAGGTTTTAAATTCACTAGGCTGGGAGACAATTTTTAAGGGAAAAAATTAGTTATTAAACTTTACTCGTACCATCATTCATTTTAAGGCCTACCAGGTCCTAAGGAGGCATAGTTTTCTAGGTGCTAGGTTTATTAACTTGCCAGAGTTAAAATCACAACGTGCCCTTCAAGACGCACTACGTGCTCCAAGGGTGCCACACGCTTGCATTCATGTTTTATTTGCGCAACGTGCCCTTCAAGACGCACTACGTGCTCCAAGGGTGCCACTCACCTTTTGACTGATTTTGGTAGACTTAAAACCCCTGGAGTCAATACTCCGTTAGGTGACCTTGTGGGAGACTAAGGGCCTCTATGGAATAAGGACCCTGCCTTATTGTGCACCCCTTAGAATCATCGTGAGCGACTATCACAGTCTGCCCTCATGGCATCGTGGATCTCTCGAACTAGGTAATCATTAACCTATAGTTCGAGCCACGATGGGAGTGCTAGTAGGTTGTGGAAGGGTTGCTGCCACACCTCTTCCTCAATAACTCTGGTTGTCCTGCGTAACCCCTCTACTCCAAATGTGATTCTGATTAGCAAGCTATCGTCAGCCTGCATCCATCAACAAACATGTCAGCGATCCATAGACAACATCATATTATATCAGTCATATGTCACATATGCCATAACAGAAATACACAAACCATAAACAGTCCACTCCCTGACTCGATCTGAAGTCCAAGGAGGTCCATCGATGCCATCGACATCCTCAACCTATCAAGATTCCTACACACTCAGGTGAAACCAATCAGTAGCACATGTCTATACATAATAACATAACATAACATCATAAATCACAATCTCATCATCAAAATCCATAAGCGAAGCAATTACTCATATAATGAACTGAATCACTTGCACGCATGTGTCTGTAAAGAATAAGTCACATCAGGAGTGCGCGCACGAGCGGGATGTTACACTTATGCTTTTGTTTATATAAGTAAATCAAGAAAAGAAGAAGGTAGAAGGAAAGAAATACTGCAATGGATGACTACACACCCTATAAAGAACTGTAAAAATAGGTCAAAGTGCAGTATGCACTTGATGAATATTTCTAAGGACCTAAAACCATCAAAATCCAAAAAAAAAAGACTTGACAAAACAAGAAAGTTGATTTTTTTTTTTTACTTTTCTTATAATCTTGAAATAAAAGAAACAATTTATGAAACCAAAAAGAAATTCTCAAAGACTCACAAGGTTCAAGAAGACCCTATAATACCACAACCCAACTTCCAGTGATCTGAATAGAAGAGAAAAATCAATCCAAGAATATGTAAGTGATTGTCTAAGCAAAAAGTAGCGTATGTATGTGACTGTGTTCAAGAAAAGTCACGTATGTACGCGAATGTACTCAAAGAAAAATGCGTACACCTAGTAAAAACCCTTCAAATCTAAGAGAAAAGCATTTGGAAGACTCAGGAGGGATTACAAAAATCAATAGAATACTAGATAATGGTCAAAGACACAGAAAATGCTTCAAAATAAATACAAACTACAAGTACCCCTAAAGACCCAAAAAAGGAGTATCCACAGTGGAGTCGCCAATTCTATTACATAAAAAAATGTCCTATGGCTATGGGTCAGGGCCACAACAGAGAGATACCCTAAAACACCACTCTGATACTCAAATCAAGCAATCAATTGAGAATAACTACTTTGCAATAACTAACTTTCAAGGGAGAGAGAAGAGAACAAACCTCGACTCTGACGTTTGATGTCTATCTCGCGTGAAGACTTTTGCTCCAACACTCTTCCACAACAATCCTTTGAAATACCCCGCACACAAAGAGACGAGCAACTGCAAATAAGTAGTTATCTGATAACTAACTAAAACATGGTCATTACAACTTTCATAATATATTCAATTTATAATATGTTAAATACATTATAAATATGAATCAACATATGAAATTGGACGAGAACGAGAGATCTTGTATTATGAACAACATAAAAATTTGGTTACAACCTGTAACCATTGCGGCATAGTCTCAAAACTGAGCTCCAAGTTCCTCCACCTAAGGCCAGAGATGATTAACAATACCTCCAATATTTTGTGATCAAATAGGTCCGAGGAAGGAAAATGATTTCTTCTTGGCGAGATAAGGAGAACAAAACTTCTAAAAACAAGGGTTTGCAGATGGAAGGGGCAATCTAAGATGCAAGGCGAAAAGGGGACTTGCAGAACTATAATAAAAATGCCAACATAAGGATGCATTTCCTTGTTATGTTTTTCCTCCACTCCAAGGCTCCAATTTATACTCCTTTTTACAGTTGGAGTAGTTATGGATGACATACAGGGGGTCAGGAACCTGAGGAACCCATCAACTATGCCCAAAAAGTCGGGATTTATTATTTTTTGAGCCAAATTAACATGTACACAGGTTTTTGACTAGAAACAAGCATATGTACATGAGATGCTTGAAGGATAGTCACATACATCAAGAAAGATGGGGTTTTTTAAAGTGTTTTTGAGGAGGAAAAGGGGGAAAATGGTCTTGCAAGTAGGGAAAGGGATGTAGCTAAGAACAACGATTCATCATAAGCATATGTGGTGTCAAATGACGCTATAACAATAACACATAAGATGTGAACTTTGGAATCTTCTAGGGGTTTCTATGAGTGGATGGATATTACTAACAACTTAACCATAATCTAACAAAAAAATTGATTGTATAGTGTTCTTGACAAAACCCTTAAAATTCCTATTACTCTTAACAATAGTATTCATGTAAAGAGAAATTCCATTGGCATCTAAAGGAGGAACATAGTTGTCAAAGTGGTTTATTTTTCCATGTAATCTAGTTACTGAATAATTTATTTGTCTATCAAGCTTCTTGTTGAGTTCGGTGTAATTTTCAACTCTTTCATCTTAAAGTACTCTTTTTAAACTTCATTTTAAAGCATTATCAAGTCTTATTCTATGAAAATTTATTCAAATTTGGATTCAAAGGACCAAAGATGTGTCCATGAGAAAAGCTATAATCTTGAGAAATTATGCTTCCCCCTTATTTGCAATTCTAACATTCTATATTTGAGGACAAGTTTGTTCCTCCAATTAGTGAGGAAGTTATATTGTATATTAAGAGAATGTAACATAGGTTCTACCTTCTTAATGAATTTTTTATTTCTTGGAACATTTGGATCTTTATCTTGATGTCATATGTCGATGATTAGAATTTTATTGTCGTGTGTTCTCTCTTTTGTTTTTTGCAAAGTTCTTCTCAAACTTAAAAGTAACTTGGTATAGATGGTGAAAGTTATGAGCAAAATGTCGAGGTGAGCCCTTCATCCTATTCTCCATTGGAAGAATTTACATTTTTTCATTTATTTTCAATGATTCCTTTCTTTGGTATTAGTATTTTCAATGGTTTCAATAAATATATTTATGTCTTTCACAAAACCCATAAGGACACTAGGCACAAAGTTGCATTCTATATAACAATTGTACTTATGTTTATAGTGCTTAGAAGTGTCATAGGGCACAAATCACCATTCATCTTTTAACTGTAAATAATTTAGGAAGTACCACTTTTTTTAAAAACGAAGACGCATATTTTGATATCCTCTCAGTGATATTGTCATTTTGGATAACTTTCATGGAATGGAGCCTACAAATTTATCAAAGTGCCTAAAAATCACTTCAATAGTGAGTTGGGGGTTAGTGGCTTAGTTAGTGGGTCAGAGGTTAGTGGGTTAGTGGGTGAGGAGTTGTTGAGGGTTAGTCATGGTTAGTGGCTAAAGGGTTAGGGATTAAGGGGAATGGGTTAATAGGTGACCATATCAATGGTTAATACTTGTCAAAAGATTTAATCAGGGATAATTTAAGGATGGAAATTTATCTCAAAATGTAGAAACCTTAGCGAATCTTACTAGTCCTTAATATAAGAACTATAAAATGTTTGACTTTATTTTTGTAAAATATTCAAATTTCTAAGGATTTTATATAGTTTCTATGAAATTTGGGCTATTTTTAAGCTAAAATAATTTTATTGTATAGAATTTTGGCGAATCATTTTTAGAAAAAATGGAAATTGACGAATCTTTTCTTGAGAAAAAGCATGGAAAATTAGCCCTCGAATGAAAATTTCCCTAGATTTAATTAGAATATTCATCTTTTTTTTAACTCTTTTGAACATAATTATGAATACTTGGTCAACCAAAGGAAGAGCATTTTGGGAAGTGAGACATAATGGAATTTCATTTGAATGAAAGCATAACCTTTGTAGTAGCATTCCAAGACGTATTTCATTTTAGGATGCTAACATAGACATCTTGTATAGATATTAAATGAGACGTTAGACGAGTAATTCATGTAGATGTATGTTTGAATGTCATTAACAACATAATAGTGCCATTATTTTGATGCTAATGTTGATTTAAAATGGTCTTATTCAATGATGCAAACATGTCTCTAATAACAACAAATGGATGAAAGAGAAATTGTGTCGATGAGCCATCAAATTGGGGGTTTTGTTTGTACATTTATTTGGTGGCATCTCCTCTAAAATATTGTAATGGCATTTATTTTTTCTCCCACAACATAGCCCCAAATATTAATGTGACAACCACCACTATGCTATTATGTTGAAATGTGAGTTTCTTATCCAGAGGAACACACCACTTGCAACAACCAATATATGATAATATATAAATATTATATATCAAATAGGTTTTAAGGTATGTAATTATATATTATATTCCTCCGAGTTAAACATTTGTGAGTAGGTTGACATATTTCTAAATAGAGCACACTTTCTTTACAATTTAACCAACTCACTTACAAATGCCTAATCCCAATTAAAAACTCCAATTTGTTTTGATAGAAATTGTTTTTTATGTGAAGGGGCATAGTATTGCATCTATTAGCCATTTGAATCATTTTGGTTGATGGGATCATTTTGATTTCAACAATATAGCATTGTTATCAATCTAGTATTTCTTGTCTTATCAAATAGCCTTGATTTAAAGTTCTTGTGAGTAGTTGCTACAATACGAGACATGTGTTCTCATAACCTTGTCATTGTAGGCATGTATGCTCTCTCTACAACCTTTATTTTTTGAATAACTTGCATGACCTTTGCTTCCAAAGGGGTTTCTATTGTGTTGTCATTATTTTTTATCAAAAGGTTACCGTATAATTTCCTTTTTATTTTATTTTATTTAAAAAAATAAAATAGTGTTAAAAATGGTGGTACTTGTAAATGAAATCGTTGTAAGTTTTTGTAGGTTTAAATTTAATTGTTTTTTATTTTTATTTTTTTGTCTTATTTGATTTTCATGATGTAGTTTTGTAGATAGATCCAATGACTTATATTAATTTCGGACGTAAAACAAAGCGGTGGTTATTACAATAAGATGCATTAGAAACATCGGAAAATTCACAATTTCATGATCGATAGCCAATATACACTTCAACTCTAGAGCTGCTAGAATTTTAAAGATTGAAATGCATCCAAAATGATTGAACAAATTACATTCTTTTAATCCAATGGCTATAATCGTTTTCAGAATAAATTGTGCAAAAACCATAAACAATTATAAATATCTGAAAGATCAAATGGTCAAGATTGAGATAATATAACGATCACTATTCACTTTAGAGTTTAAGTTGCATGAAATATAACAATATGTCATGTACCCAAAATATCCAACAGATGATGTAGTAATGATCTGACGGATGGCAACCGTTTTGGGTTGAAAGATGCTCGAACTATAATACTTTTTCGCCACTCAAAAAGATCTAATGGTTCACATGCTTCGGATCTAGTGGTTGTGTATTTCTTTTAGGCCATAAACAATTCGGGTTTTAACGTCATTTTGTCATCCAAAATAGGCATTTAGAACCGATAACTAGGTTACATTTGATCAAAAGTTTCACAGTTAATGATTTAAAACATACCAAACCACTTGAGGTCATTTCTAAAATGATTTCCTCTTTGAACTCAAAGAAGGGAAATATCTAGAAGTATGATCCTTAAATTCCACTCCTTATGTTCATCATTCTAATATGGAGAATGAGAAAAAAACTAATAAAAACACCTAGGAAGAGTTGCTACTCCACGTTAACTCCCCGGAATCCATGAGGGAACACAGGGAGGTAGAGTATTTTCGGAATAGACCCGTTTAAGGGCATAACATGTCACTTACAAGGAATTGAACCTGGGTGGGGAGGGTAACAATCATTCCTCCCAACCACCCAAACTACATCCAATGGACTGATGCCTTATTCAATTACGAATATTGCAGATCTTGATTGCAATGGTTGAATTAAGTCAAATTTCCAATGTCACGGGACAAGAAAGTGCTACCACAATTGGTAACAAAAGAAAACTCAGGAGGCCAATAGAAGTAGAGTATGAAGAGAATGTCAAAAAGTTCGCATGAACCTGGAGAAAAAAGAGTAAATATCCAGGAAGATGCTTCACATTATGTTGATGTTGCTCAAACTGCTTCAAAAGAGGTTTCACAAGAGTATGTTACTGAACAAATAGAATTTTCGTTAAAGGAGTTGCAATCAAAGAGATCAAGCGAACTTGTGTTAGTCATTACCTCAATTCCTACATCCGTTGCTCCACATTCAATTGTTAAAGGTTAGAATGAAACATCAATGGAATCTCAACAAGGAGCAGTAATAAAGATTCCTATAGCTAGTAATGAAGACACTCAATATTTTAAATTGAGTTATGCAACTCAATTAGAATCAAAATATTTTGGATCTCCTCAATTTTTAGCATCTACTAATCGAGAGAGGAACAAGTTTAATTTATTGGTGCTACAACTTGATACTGCAAAAGTTTAAGAGAATTCAGAGTACAATACCACATCTATACAAGTATATTTGAATCAAGTAAATGTTGTAGATATGGTAGAATAACACAAACAAACTGGAGATACAATATTTCATACATTAATTCGATCCACTGCAAATGTAAAGAAGTTGCAGAGCTTAGTAAGCAAGTTAAATGCACATCTAAAGTATGAAAAAATGATAAATAGAATTAATGTCACAAGGGTTAAGGATTTGGAGAATAAGATGTTGACCTTGTCTAATCGAGTTAAGAGCAGTGAAAATATCAAGGGAATAACTAAAGCAAAATATGTAGAAATCAAGATTTTGAAGTCAAAGCTCAAAATCCCTCCAAGTGAAGTGAATTAGTAGATTCAAAAGAATTGATTGATGCTTATAAAGAAAGTGATTCATTAACATCATAGAATGGAAGGTTGAGGGAGAATAATTAAAAAATGGCTACAAAACTAGAAGAGCTTGAGAAAGAAAAGGAAAAAATATCAGAAAATCTATCTCTTGAGGTAGAAAGGTTACAAAATGATTTGGCGGAAAAGTATTCTCAGTGTAAATCATTATCAAAAGTTTTGGATGAAGATGTTGATAAGATCCTTAATATTTCTAATAGTGAATACAATGTGGATGATCTATTAGATAAGTTGGCAATGTACAAAATGTAGGTTGTTGATTTAACTAATCAAATTAGATAAGTTGGCAATGTACAAAATGTAGGTTGTTGATTTAACTAATCAAATCAAAGGATTGAAGAAAATACATGCAGATACAGTTGAAGGAATGGAGGAATGGAGAAAGAAAAAGAGGTAGAATTAAAGGAATTGAGAGATCAAGTGAAATTGCAAGAGGAAGATATTTCTGTGTTAATAAAAGCTTGAGATGATGTGAATAAATTGTTGAAGGAAAGACTTAATTGAGTCCCGGGGATAAAATGTTTAATTGAGGCCAAACATCAAATTTTGGATGAGATCATAGAGAAAATGCAAACTTTGATATCGCATTTTAAACTTTTTCATTTTTGTGAAGTTGTTGTCATAGCTAAAGCACATATTGAAATAAATAAATTGTTGCCTGATATAACAACAAAAGCAAAGGAAAGCTAGAAAGTAATCCAATTCCTTAATTCTCTATCAAATAACTCTTTTGAATCCCTGGGTGTAAAGGACCAGAATGGTACTATTCTTGATATCAGAAAGGCAAGTGAAAAGAAAGAGCTAATTGTGTCTTTGCAGAACAAAGTTATTGAAGTCAAAGGGTTAGCAAGAGCATTCAAGGATCAATTTCTGCCTATTTGAAAATATGATTAACTTTTCCCATGGACACAGGATTTTTAGATGTATCCATAGCATGTTTATGAAAAAATGCTTTGAAATCTTGTCGTGGTGATCTAGATTGTATTGATCTAGATGAAAATATTTCATTTGCAAGACAAATCATTAATTCTTTGTTGTGTGATTTCTCAGTGTTGGATCTTGTCAAAGATTTATTTAAAATGCAACCACCATTTCCTTATGGTTGGCTTACAAAACATGAGCTTTCTTTCAGGAAAATGAGCAATCAACGAAGTGGAACATGATAATGCATTACAAGTTCAAAACTCCATTATTGGTTGAGCATGAACATCAAGAAAAATAGTCGTCGTTGAAGGAAACATAAGATATTCCATCAAAGCATAAAGGTATGTCAGTAAAGGATAAAGGAATCATAACTAAAGGAAATGAATCCATGTCCTCAACAAGCAAGACGATATCATTTAGCCGAAAGTCAAGAATTTAAATACTATCTCAAAATTACAAGTGGAAAATATTTGCTTTAGTGAATAGAATATGTTTTAAATTTTATGTAATTTTAATGGGAGATAGTTATAGAGATGGGACTTATTTAATGGGAAGTATTTTAGGGGGAAAAGGGTTGGCATTTTCTAGATAAAAAACATACACTACTTTCAACAAGGAACTAGCTTTGATGAGAATGTTTTAATTTACTATGAAGATTTTTTACAGCACTTGATATTAATAAATCGATTCATCACTGATTCTTATCGGTTTGATTCTCTATTTAGTATAAATGTACTTTCTTATTTTGATTTTACTATTTATTTCTTCCATATGTATATGAGAATGTGATTTTTGAAGAGAAAACTTAATGAGTTAATGACATGTTCTTTATCTTATAACAACTTTGGTTTCCTTATTTGGTTCATGATATTGCTAGTTAATATACATTATTAATTTTAGCGTTATGAATTTAGTAAGGGAATAGTTTTCTATATAGAATACTTTGTTATGCATGGTGATACATTTGGTATTCAATACTATGTGTATGCTAGTTCAATATTCCAAATTAAATGTTTTTCTATAATCATATTTACATTTTGTTTTCTTGTTTCTTTTCTGTTGTGAAATTACTATGTTTAAAGGAATACCTTTTCTTGAGAACTGTAAGTGATTATGCTTAGCTTTAGTCACACATGATGTGGCTTAAAATACAAAGTCTCATTTTATTTATTCAAATGTCTTATTAGAATTGGATAGCATTGCCTATCTTTAGATGATTGATTATAGAGTTGTTTATTTCACTTCAAAGTAAATATCATTTTTTGATTTGAAAATGTTTTTCCATTTAATTCTTTCCAATAAATGAGGGATACCCCCTTTGGCTTCTGAATTCTTTCAGATGAGCCTAAAGGAGAAAGGTGTAAAAACCTTCATAGGGTGCCTTGTCATTGTTCCTTCACAAGGAACAACCTAAGGAATGACATAGTGCAATCCACACTTTGATCTAGCTTTTCATTTAGTGTAAGAAGGTACACTTGAAATAACTAAAAGATATCGTTTTTCAGTTTTGGGAGAATTGTTAATAGGAATGAGCTCTAAGATTTTTGTCCTAGGGTTTTGTAGCAATCAAATTTTTATTATTATAAGGCTTGGAGTTTCTTCAAACTAGAAATTTTACCTTAAAATAAGTCTAGAGTGAAAATAACCAACTAAAGACCCCAACATACTAGTTGGATATACTTATGTCCTAGTAGTAAGATATTTTTACAATAAAATTGTTGACTTAGAAAGATTCAACTTTATCCTACTAGGTTAGAAGGTAGAATAAAAGAAGCAACATGGAGATACTAAAATAGATAATGTGCTACAACTATGACATAAATTGGAAGTTATATGGTTTAGAATATTAATTCTCAAGGCACTGCAAAAATCACATATTATGGATGGATTAGGTACTACTCTATTTTTATATGATATAATACCTTGCTAATTGGTGATTGATCATCAATTTATTAGAGGTCTCAAAGCTTTCTCATTTCACCAATACTAAAAAGTTGTTTATCTTTAAGTTTAGATGGATATTTGCTTCACTATTAATGAATGTGCATCTATTTTTTCTTGCAGTGAGAAGACACTAAGAATATCCATGACAAAAAGTTGAAGACTTGATACTTAGTCAAAAAAGATTGAGTGTTCAAAATTCTCATCGAGGTTATTGCATGTTAGAGTGACATACAAAAAGACCAACGTGCACTTATCAATTGGTTCAAAACACTTAGAAACTTAGACCATATGGAATCAATGCCCTACCCCATTGGCCACTTACCGTTGGTCACTTAGACCATATTGATCTATAAGGTTAATTTTGAATTCATCAATCCATAATTGTCACCTTATGAAATTTCCTTGATCCATAGATCCTATGAGTGGTTGCTACAATGTAAGGACTTTGCCCTCTTAATCTTGTTATTGCAAGATTAATTTGTTTCCATTGTTATTATGTGTTTCCACTTGCAATGTCATCATTATGATTTATAGAATTTCAGTATGTTAAGTCAAACTTAATAACTATGTTTTTGGTTTCTGAAGAGGGTCCAAGTCCATGAATGATAAATACTGAAGTGTTCATACTGATTAGAATTTAGAAAAGTTTAGAAAAATCTGCAGGTCACGTTTTCAAAAGGTACCCAAGAGATCAAAGCAATTTGTCCCAACAGCCTTGTTTTTAAGGAGGTGGGCAAGAGTTCAAACCTCGTAAAGATGCCATTGAGCATAAGAATTGCTTTCACAAGGTTGACTGGTCAGAGTTCAAATCCTGTGAAAGACACATAAAGATCCTAAAAACTGCTTTCAAGAAGTGGGTGAGTTTCCTCAATATCTAATGGGACCATACACATAAAACATATATTAAAATTTAACCCCAAAACTTACTTGCAATGACTTAAAAAACTACTAAATTGCTTAAAAAAATAGTAAATTGCTGGCCATAAACCACCACCCACTATTGTGATGAATTGGTCAATAATATGTTGGACGATGAACTAATCTTGACAACTATGTATTTTCTTATTGACAATTTGATAAATGACAAAGGCAAAGATTGTGGCATTGCACTTTTCTGAATTACATGAACCCAGAACAAAAATCTTAATCTTGACAACTGTGTATTTTCTTACTTATTGACAATTTCATAAATGGCAAAGGCAAAGATTGTGCCATTGCACTTTACTGAATTACATGGACCCAGAACAAAAATCTATAGGTCAGGCAGCTTCCTATGAATTTATGTAGTGTTTGGCCCCATGTTTAAATAATAATATAATATCCAGACGTTAAATATATTGGTATCTGAACCAGAAAATACCTTTTTTTTAATAACATAACAATTTGATTATTTAACTCACATATAGTTATAATAACCTATATCGAACAAACAGCCAAACATATAAACCCTAAAATTTGTTCCTTGCTTAAGGATCCGCCTAAATACCTGTAACTATGCTGCTCCATTTATCATTAAAAAATGAGCCATATTTTTCAAGCCAATGTATCTTACATCCGTTATAATTTGTATTTAAAGTGCTCTACAATATGCAATGGCTCATGTTAAGCAATGCTCAACTCGAAGTCCTCCACAGTTTAAGCTTTCAAACATCAATTTTTATTTTGATAATAACATTTTTTTTATTTTTTAACTGGAAGTTCTCCACATATTAAGTTTCTAAACGTTTATTAAGCTTTTAAATGTTTCTGACGCTGAAAAAATAGATAAGCGTAGAAAGCCTTTGACAAAATCCTCACAGCATACAAGTAATCTTCCGCAGGGATCAGGATAGCCGCAAACAGGAAAGAATCGTAAGTACTTGTTGCCCGAGAGCCACGAGAGAGCACTCCCACCTATTACAGGATATCACTGGGCTTTAACAATTTAGACATACTGCACAAATATATACTGGAGGTGAGTAAGGGAGGAAACCATTTGATTTTGTAGTAAACTTTCTTTGGGTTATATAGTAAACTAACAATACAAAAGTTAGTGTTCCCATTTATTTGCATGTTTATTTAGATTTATTTAAAATTGGACAAAAATTTTAAGGACATTATTCCACCATGTATGAAACTTAACTTGGATTATGGTGGAACTCTGATCATCCATGAAGTTTCTGTCGAATTCTGATCAAATTTGTGCCCCCGAAAGAATCCTTTTGGGACGAGAGTATTGCTTGCCTCATTCATGATCATCTTTGATCTAAGGTCACAATCCAGATTCATCAGGGCCCTACCCCTCATCTTCATGATATTTTCATTGTTCTCCACTCAAATCACTCCATATCCACAGGAATTCCGCAGACCAATAATTTCTGGAACCACTATCTGCACTGTTCAAATTGTCATTCCAAATTTGTGTCAGTTGGGAGATGCCATATTATTCTAAGATTACAGTTTACAAATGCTGAGATTGCAAATTCTCATCAGTCAAATTTTTTACGACCAGATTCATCTCAGGTTTTATCAGAAAAATTGCTGACACGAGAGGCGATCTGAGTGCCATTTATCCCACACCTTCCCCCTGCTTCTTTGAATTTCATGCTTCACTGAAATGGGGACCCCCTTTCCTTAACCTGCACCCAAAGATCTCCCAATATTCCTCCAGGGAGACATCATTCTTCTAGGCAATTTCAATGCTTGTATTGAGTTCTTACAAACACCATTCAGTGATCAGTTTAAGGATGTTATTTTCCTTCATGCTCTGGATCCCAATACAGTTGGATTACAAACCTCCCCCCTGCTTCTTTGAATTTCATGCTTCACTGAAATGGGGACCCCCTTTCCTTAACCTGCACCCAAAGATCTCCCAATACTCCTCCAGGGAGACATCATTCTTCTAGGCAATTTCAATGCTTGTTTTGAGTTCTTACAAACACCATTCAATSATCAGTTTAAGGATGTTATTTTCCTTCATGCTCTGGATCCCAATACAGTTGGATTACAAAGAGTGTCAACCAATGGTTTCAGCCCCATCACAGCATGAATTTGGTGAAGCTAATACGATGAATTTTATTATAAGTAATTAAGCCTTCATCTTGTATCTTAAATCTCTTGATTCTCCCACTCTCCATTGCATTGAACTTGTGACTTTGAAAGTTAAAGCAAAGCCTTAATGGTGGTGAACCAACCAACTAAGCCAACAACTCACTCTATCTTACCTTTTCCCTCATATATGCTCTTTTCGGCACCTCCCCCAAGATCAGATGACATCTCACGTACAACAATTCATTTCGATATTGAATATGCTTAATACATGTATGCTTCATTTCTGCCAACTTACCCGACAGTTCTCCCACTTTTCATTACTCAACCTAGCCATGACTAAATACAACATATTGTCAAAGGCCATTGAAGAGGTTGGGAAGTCTCCTCACTCCAACCCCCACAACATCCATCAAAACAAACCCATCCACCCCTAGCAATTGTGCCATGAACCGGTGTTATAATGATGAATGCAAGACCATGCATAGACATTAAGAGAGCCGTTCAAACTTTGAACAATAGCAAAGCAATGAATGAAGAAGGTTTCCAAGCTAAATTTCTCAAGCATGGTATTGATTCTCTTAATTTAAATATTGTTTAATGATGTAGTTTGCTCAAGCTTCTCTTTGTGGTAACGACATATTAGGAACCCTATTTTTAAATTAGGGAACATCGTTGATCCAAATAACTACAAGAGTACTATAAGTAGGAACACCTTTGCCATGCTTTATTCTATGACTCCTAACATGTGATTGTTTCAAGAGACACAGTTTTAGAGCTAAGGGGCTAAGTTGCAGGAAACAGTACCCCCCCTGTTCCCCCCCCCCGAAACGAAACGAAACGTCGGTACGGGTACGGTACAGCCGGGAAATGCCATCGGCCGTATCGTACGACGTTTCCTGATTTAGAAACACCATACGGTACGGCCGACGACGTTTCTCGGCCGTACCATACCCATACCGACATTTCGTTTCATTTCGGAGGGGGTACCGTTTCCTACAACTTAGCCCCTTAGCTCTAAAACTGCGCCGTACCGGCCCGTATGGTCGGTGTTTCAGGCATCTTTGAGGCGAAATAAGAAAAAAAGGGGGTCGTGGGGCCCCCAAACAGTCAATTATATTTTTTTTTGCATTTTCTATGTTTTTCTTGCATTGCATTTTTTTTTGCATCGTTATGTTTTTCTTGCAATATAATGTTTTTTTTTTTAAATGTATATATATATATATATATTTTTTTATTTTTTTATATACGGCGTTTCCCTTGACGTTTCCATTTTTTGGGGGCATGTTTCGTACCATCCCGGTTTCGAAAACTTAGAAACGTTTCCCCGTTTCGTGCAACTTAGCTAAGGGGTAAGTAGGTTTCAGAAGGGATTATTAGATGATTGACCACATAGTTACGCCCTTTGTTATTATTGAGGAGGATACACAATGTTGATCCCAAGTTTATTGTTGCTTCATGGACTTCCAAAAGACATTTGACTCTGTTCCTAGGGTCCAATCATTCTTCCAAAGATTGCGTTATATTGGCATCTTCGAGTTTCTTGTCGTTGAAATAATGGGGTTCTATGAGACAATGATAGGTTAACTTTGCACATTCAAGGGAATTTCCCACTTCATCAAGAGCACCATTGGGGTCACATAGGGTGCCTTATCTCACTTACTCTATTTGGGATCTACATTGATGAGTTGGAGGCACACCTTAGAGAGCACACACAAGCTAAGGATGGTAACCTTGGACACCACAACTTGATTGCAATAGTCATGTTTACAGAGGATGTGGTCCTTTTGGCTTCATCCCTTGAGGACTTATGAATGCAGTGTGTCTCCCTAGCCAGTGTTTGTGATTCTACATCACCGTGGTGAACCTTAGCAAAAACTTAGGTCATGATATTTTTATACTTCTAAAAATGATCTGTTAGACTTCCACTTCTATAAAGGGGGCAATGTGGAGATTGCTACATCTTATACTTACTTGGGGGTTCATTTCATTCATCCTACGACTGACTTCCCAACCTTAACTTAGTGAGGGGTATGGATCTCTCTTTGTTCTTAAGCATTGTTGTTTCCATTACACATGCACTTTCAAGACATTCCCTTGAAAATGAATCTCTTTAACATAATCATCAAACCTACTTACTTTAAAGTTTACGGAGAAAATATTTGGGGACCTAGTCTATTACGAGTGGATGGGGATTGAGTAGAGAGAATCCTATCCATCATGCTCAAACATGTGATTTGTTAGAAACAAAGTGTCTCCCAGGGCATTGCCCAAGTCGAGTTTGGTGCCCACCCTTTGCACCTTGATAGCAAATTAGGATTGTCTTTTTTCTTCATAGGGTATGTACCTCGAGGGATTTTGCTACAGGACAAGAAAGATATCCCTATTTGGCCCTTTATTCTTCAAAGGAAATTTCCTCCATGGACCTCTTAGGGTGCACTAAGGACTAGTTTTCAGAGGCCTCATTGCTTCTTTAGGCCATTGACATTTCTATTGAGTGCCTCCCTCCTTTAAGGTATTTTTGGGATGCCCCTAGCTACCTTCTCCCTCCTTTTTAATATGGTGGTCAAAGAGGACACATATTGACAATATACTCAAGTCACTTGGATCTTCCCCCTCCAGGCTCTTGGCCCTAAGATTTCATTTTATATTATGAGCATCATCTATAGTTAGAGGACAACCTCAATGTCCGCCCAAACTACATTTGATGCCATTGGCCACATGGCCTCAAGATTCTACTCAATGAGTTGAGGGTTTTCTCTCACTAGTTATAGGTTGAGTTTGATCATTATAATCCATGGATAGAGAGGATTTTTCAATTGTGCATGTTGTTGTCCTTATACACACTTGCAAACGTGAGCTAAGTCCGGCTCACTTAGTGTGTCCTTGGAGGCACAATGCCTAGGTCCACAAGCCACACTGTCACTTTGACCGGAACCTCTTCCGTCTAGGCTCACTCCTAGGGAAGCCAAGGGGGGTAGTCCCTAGTTTCTAGATTAGTTTTAGAGTTAAGTTCTAGGAGTTGATTTTAGTTTGTTAAGGTTTGGAGGGATTCTAACCTAAGATGCTAAGGCAACGATGCAAGATGCAAGGTTAGTATGTTAAGAAAACCTTTTCCTAGGACAACTAAGACTAGTGCCTAAGATTGGGCAAGGGGTCAACTAAAGTTAAAGGATGATTCGTTACAAATATGTTTACAAGGTATACAAAAGAATAACTGAATCAAATATTGAGTACAAGATTTACAAGTAAAGAATACTAAGATACAATAAGCAAGCTAACCACTTTAATTATTTGTGTGCAGGATACAAGAAGATCAAAGCATCATCACATTTATGAGATTATCATCGAAAACACATCACATTATCATCAAGCATCTACAAAAGAAGACTTAGAGATTTTAAGCACATGTATTATGAAGATACTCTTAGTTATTCAACCCACAAAATGTTTTATATGATTAAGCCCAAGGTTAGATCATTAGAGGTTTCTTAAGATCTTTAGATTTTAGTTACCTTTATTAAGTTTTCACCAAAGCCTCCTCCTCCTATTGCCAAATGGTTGTTGGATGCTCAAGATAGTATAGCAATGGGGCTAACCCTAGCTTTCTCAGTCAACCCAAACATTGAGTTTTTTATGGAAAGGACACTCCTTTGTGTCGTGAGATCGTCCTGGCCTATCACCGTCCATTGCCCTCCTCAATACATGTTTTAGATAGTGAAGATATGGTGGTCTAAGGTAACTTAAAGAGTCTATTAAGTTGATATAAGAATTAGGTAGACTTTTAAGGTGTATTTTAGAGTGTTTTTAGAGTTTTATGACACTTTTTAAAATGTGATTTAGTGACTTGGTTGAAACTCACTTCAGCCTAAAATGTGTTGATTAAGTTGATGAAAACAAATGAAGGCATTAACACATATATGCTATGTGAGAAACAAATCACTAAATACACAAATAGATAACACCAAAGCAAAAGAAACAAAATATGAGGCAAAAGAACAACTTGCCAAGAAGAAGAAAGAGAACCACACTTATCTTTATATGATTTATAACATTTAGATCCAAGCACAAATTGTGAGAAAGAAAATTTAAATGTTTGCCTACATATTAACTTAACCATGAAGTTACTCTCAATATGTGGCAAGTGGCCTTAATAGATCATAACATGAAAACACCATTCCTTATTGAAGCACTTAAGCATTTAGGGTTTTAGATCTAAGCATCAAAGATAAAGATTAAACTTTGAAGAGCTTTAAGCATGCAAAGAGATCTAGTTAATTTGTTATGCCCAATAGGCTTAAGCTAAAGGACTTTTATATGTGTGAGGATCTAGATCTAGAATATTTTAGACATTAAGCATTTAGAAATCATCAATCACATATTAAACCTAGCCTGCTTGGGGTATTCCTCTCCCAATAGGTAAGCAATTATTAGACTTAGAGAATGCTTGAAAGAGAAAATGAAAGAAGAGGAAGAGAGAGAGAGAGAGAGAGAAGCAAGCAAGAGAAAAATCAAGCAAGACAAGCAAGCAACCACTACAAGAAACTCACTAACCCCACGTCCAAGCTTAGGAAAGTGATTTTGAGATGGAAAAATCTAAGCTAGATCTAGATCCAACCTCACACTTGGGAGGTAAATTGCAGTATAATCAATACCAAACTGAAAAGCTACTAAAATCAGCAAGGAATGAAGGAGAATAAGCACAAGAAGCTAGAGAAAGAGAAATAAAGTTGAAAAATAGCTACCAATCTCTTTGGGGTTCTTTGAGTGTCATTATTGTGGATGTATTTGGGGGCAAAACCCCTCAACCAGATCTTAACCTGTAAAAACCAGCAAGGTATTCTTGCTGAAAATGCTACACAACCAAAAAGTGAAGAAAAACTTTTGCCTTTTAGGGGCAAAAATTTCTTAAGAAAAGTTGATAAATTTGGATATAAATGACCTATCTTGCTAAAAGTTAAACTAGCTGAAATATATGTGAGAGTGAGCAACAATAAGAAGAAGAGTAAAAGGGTGAGAAAGCTTGAAGTTTGTATATGTTTCAAGGAAGAATCTTCCTTGGTGCATTCCCAATAAAACCCTTGAAACAAACCTGCAAAACTTGAGAAAGGTGATGCTCAGTAAAGCAGATATTATGTTGTATATACTAATAACATGACATTTCAATCCTATCTATAAAAACAAGATATATAGATCTCTACAAGCATGTGCATTACTAGGTCTACCCAAATAACATTTTACCTAAGATCCAATGTGTGCAATCACCAAATAAATTTGAACAACTTTACCTCATGTGTATGGCAAGAAAAAAGCATGTGCATAACTCTTCCAATAGTGCTCCAAAGTTTTCTCTTTATTACTCAAGAGAGGATCTTGGAGAAAACTATCTAAAGCCTAAGAGCTAGAGAATGAAAATGTGGAAAAGAGAGAGAGAGAGAGAGAGAGAGAAATCAAGTAGCATAACATTAGCTCAAAATGTGGTGAGGTTGGGAGTGAGAGAGGGATCTGTTGCTCTTGGAGAGGCAAGTTACCTCCTGCCAGATCAATGCCAGTGTCCCACCACCAAGCACAAGATGAGAACCCAAGGCTAGAGCACACCATCTAGGGTTTTAGATCTTAGATCTAGGAATTGTAGAATGGTGAGGGAGGTGGAGGATCAAAGCAAAAAGATAATTAAGTCTATGGGATTCGTGCCAAGGGAGAGGGAGAGGCCCCAAACAATAAGCAATTTAGTGGAGATCCACAAAGGGGAGCGTAACTCTCCTTGGAGGCGCAATTTTTGGGGATGAGGAAAAGAGAAGGTGAAGTAAGGTGGTAAGGGTGTGGGATCACCTTGGAAGGTGAGGTGGGGGGTAAAGGGAGGCAAAGCACATGAGAGGGGCCCCACTTAAGTCACAACATCACATCACCAAGAAAAACGTCAATCCCCTAGGGGGACGTGATTTTTGAGTGTAGAAGGTGAGAGTGGGGTAATTAAAAGGTCCAAATTAAGGTTGGTTGGGTAGGTTTAGGTTTAGGGAGACTCTCTCTAACTTTATTTCATCATTAAATCATCCTTTTAACTCATTGTACAATTATACAATTTTCCCATGGGGTGAACTTTAGCAATTAAAATTGTTGTTTATTACTGACTACCATGCTCAAACAGATGGACAAACCCATTAGCAAGTTGTCCAGTGAGAAACTTAGTCCATGGATGTGGAGGGTGCTATTCCACATTTCTTTTGAGAGCACAAATACCCCTATCAAAAGTCCTAAGGACCTAGTTTTTACAATTTTTAATAAAATAATTAATTAATTAAAATAATTAAACCTCAAATCTAGGAAATTTATTAACATTAATTAACATTAAAAAATACTCACTAAGACTCAAACTGAATTCGAAACTTTCTAAGATGTCTTGCATGGTCATGTTTTACAATGATTCCTACAAGTGCAAAAGATAAGTCCACTAGAATGTCGTTCCTGCTTGGAGGAATTATTGCAGGTGTGAGGAGACTCAAAATCAAATAAAAATAGTGTCTTGAGGATAAAACTCCCCTCAGTGAAAAGGGAACTCTCCCAGGTGGAGCCGATCCCAAAGGTGGCTTGACTAGACATGACTCATCTGGAACCTATTACATTAGTAACCCTTGGGGTCTGCAGAAATTCTGTTACAAAAAGTGTTGAGACTAGGCTCTTTGTGAATAAAGGTCTTCCAACAAAATTTGATTCCGATGATGCATCTTTTCATGGCACATGGATTTGACCACTTTTGTTGGAGAGGCGGTCAACAGTGCCACCTATAGGAAATTGAGTCTAAGAAGAATCTCATTTTCAGATGTCCCATACATTATCCTCAGTGAAAGGAACTCTCCCAGTGAACCGATCCCAAGGTAACTGACCTAGACATGACTCATGCAGACCTATTACATTATTAACCCACGCAGGGGTGCAGAAATTCCTGTTACAAAAAGAAGTGTTGGGGCCAAACACTGCCCTGTAGAACCAAAGGTCTTCAACAAATTTGCATCTGATGATGCATCTCTTCATGGCACATGGAGTTGACCACCTATGTTGGAGAGGCGGTCAACAGTGCCACCTATAGGAAATTGAGTCTAAGAAGAATCTCATTTTCAGATGTCCCATACATTATGAGATATGAGGAAGTTCATACTATATATACAATAATTTGTAATTTTCCTCAAGGCTGTTATAAGTTTGTACTTGCTGTTATTATGTTTATGTAGTTTCTTGGTTGAGGATTTTCTTCAGACAGTTTGCTAACATGTTGTAGTACCCTTGAAGCAACCCTTTTTATTTTTGTTGTTATGTTTTTAATGGATTGTTGGCAAAAGACTTTTGAAAAACACTTTTCGGATATGCTCCAAAGCAACTATTAAAAGTTAAAACCCCCTTAGTTGTTGTAGTAATTTGGGTATATTTCTGGTTGGAGAATTTTGTCAAACACTTAGGTTGTAGGTTCCAATCCACTGTAAAATACTTCTTATTGTTGTATTTTTGGGTGATTTCCTAGTTCATAACTTATGTCAAACACTTGGACAATATGCTCTTTTTACACTGTAAAACCCTCTTGTCACTGTTGTCATGAATTTGTGGTTGCTAGTTTGGTTTATTCAAGTGTTTGTAATGTATATATAGAATTTGGTTATCAAATAGAATTTCATTGCATGCAAAATGTACACCAAAAATACAAGTGAATCAAACTATTATACTAGCCAAGAAACACAGCCAAACAACTCTGCTTATTTATTATTCCAATCTGAACTTATTACAAAAGAAAACATTCACAGTTCTGGTTGGATTTAGTATGGTCTAGCTGGAAATACACATGCAATCAATGGCACGATTTTCTGGCTGAAATTTGGCTCTGAAATGGCTGCTGAGACAATCCTCTAAACTCCACAAGCTGCTACCACAGAGATCGGCCTCCACAATTGATATACGACCTCTCCAAGGGAGAATGCGGCCCCTCCAAGTGAATCTTGGCCCTTGTAATGAGATTTGGTCTTCCCAAGGGCACACGACTCTCCACTCCAAAATCGGCCTCCTACTCATAGAAATTGGCCTTCCTCTCAAGATAATTCGGCCCACATACAGATTCGACCTGCACAAAGAACAACTCGCCTCTACCTAACAAACTTGGCCTTCACTCATTCAATTGTCCTCCAGAAATATGACATCAACCTACACAAGAAGAAATAAGTCTTCTACAAACCCTAGGCTGCTGCAAAAACATGAATCTACCTCCTCAAAGATGAATGCAAGTGGAAGATATGAATGATCGTCTCTCCTAATGGCTAGGGTGGAATCTTTCACCACTGAAACCAATCCACACAAGGGTTTCACTCCAAACCCTAAAGGCTCCAAGAGCTCTCCAAATCAATATCAGAAATAATCATCAACATAATGAGAGAATGAACTCTCATCTTTCTTTTATTTCCCCTTTCACCTTTTTGCTAACCCTTTTACATTTTTGTTGACCCTTTTACCTCTTTCCCCTCAAGTGAATTTTTAATTTATCTTTAGTAAAATCACTTTATTAATTTATTAACCCTTTTTACTCCAAAAAATAATTTATTTGACTTTAAAACATCTTTGGGCATTGAAAGTCACTTTTTCATCGTCTCAACATTTAGAGATTTTCCTCCCAGTTCCAACGAGCTATTACACTAAGGTGCCCCTTTTAGATAATTTATTAAAATGACAACCTAAATCCCCTGACACGATGACACGAAAATACGAGTGTCCAGCATGTGAAATTTTGACCGCGAAAATAGGACACAGAGGACATGTTTAGATATATATATATATATATATATAATTTAAATTATATATATGAAAAAAACTTGAAAATTACACATACACAAATGAAATTTAGACAAAGATTCATATTTTGTTAGAAACTAGAAGATTTATATGATACAAAATTTTAAACATGTAACATAAATGATAAATGATAAATCATGATTCATTATACATTGTAACATCAATGATGATCAAGTGACAAACATTGAACCCACAAAAAATTAAAACCATAAGCTACAACATTCTCATTAAGTCATCAAAATCAAAATGTATTACAATGTATAGATACTAGATAGAAATACCGAGTCAGAGTCACTAATACTATAGGTGGGATTTCCAGTGGCAAATACAAAATAGCCATAGATGATAGGGTAGATACTAGAACTGTAGATGGAAGAACTGTCAGGACTCAGGACTCAGTAGTACTAGTCCTCCATGACATAATCATCAAAATCATCATCACCACCACTGCTCTCTCCTCCATCCTCCTCCTCCTCTATATCCAATCTAGTTCATGCATTTGCTGGTGTGGAGGATGACCCCTCAAGAGGATCACCATCATCAAAAGTGATTGGCTCTAGCACTGGTTCATTAAGATCCAATTGGCTAATGCCAACTCAACACTATTGTCTAAACCCATATCATCAGGAAACACATCCCACATCTTTGTTTTTCCCTTCACCCACTCTTCTCTTTGCCTGTAAACAAGAAGGAGATTGTTGTGCACATACACCATTGTCTCTGCCTTGGAATGCTCAAGCTTCCTCTTCTTCAAACTGTACAAATTCCCACATGTGCTCCAATTCCTCTCGCAACAAGAGGATGTAGTAACCTGAGAGAGGAGCCTCATGGCTAACTGCTGTAGAAGAGGGCATGTTTCCCCATGAGTTACCCACCAAGCATAGGGCTTCTTAGCCCCCCTGTCTTTGAGCACATCATAGCCTCCAAATCTCCCTGTGCCAGTGGAAAACTCTATGAAGCCCTCCTCCACCTCATCAAGGTATGCTATATCCTGAAATATTCGTCTAGATGCATCTTTCCTCCCCTGTGAAATCTCACCATCCATGTGAGGAGGGAATCTACGTGAAGGCCCACAATTGAGTCAATCATTAGTATAGTATTTGGGATTCAATGAGTGAGCCAAGCAATGCAAAGGTGTGCAATTCTTATCCCACCTGTTGATAAGAATATCTTGTATGGTGGTGAATAAGGTCTCTGCTGATGTCCCATACTCAGGGCACTCATGCTCTAAAAAAATGGTCTTCACGGAGTCAATCATGGAATCCCACCCCGCATAAACCTTTCCTAGGATGGGTTGGTCCGTGTCTACAAACCGCAACAAAGAGATGATAGGGTCCATGATCTTAATGGTAAGATCTATCCTCTCCCACTAACCATCATCTAACACTGTATCCTTTACCCTTTTTGAAGAAGCTTGATATGTCTTTCTCCAAAAAGACCAATACTCTGAAATAACCATGGCCCCAAGAGCGTTCTTGACCTCCCTTAACCTCTTAAGCATGATGAATGAGGAGGGAAATCGAGTATCTACAATCTTCAACAATGTAGATGTGTGTATGCGTTGTAGATTGTGAGGGCATTGGTATGGTTTTGTACAAAATTGCGGATATGGCGTGCATCCTCAATAAGACTTCCCATCCATGTCACTTCCGTAGCAATAGATTTAAGTGCTAAATTCAAAGAATGAACAATGCAAGTTGTCCAAAATATTTGTGGATATTTAGCTTCCACAATCATGCCAGCAACCTTGCAAACAGGTGTATTATCTGTAATAATTTGCACACAAGAATCAATACCTACATCTTCAATAACCTTAATGAACAGCTCACCCATATATTGTGCATCCTTGTATTTTCCAAGAGCATCCACCGCTTTCAAGAAAACTGCTCCATTCAGGGAAGACACCATGAAATTGATGAGTGGATGGCGTGTTGCATTTGTCCAACCATCGGAAACAATACTAACACTTGTTTAGGGCCATGATGATTTGATAGACTATAGGATTTTTTCCACCTCCTTTTCCTTAATCAACAATGTGGTTATAAGCTTCTATGAATTAGGAAGCACATATCCAATTGGAGCATGATCAATTAGAGCTCTACACATCTCAAGAAACAAAGGAGACCGTGCAAAATTGAAGGAAATGAAGTTGAGATAGAAAAAGAAACCAATGGTAAGATCAACTTCTTCTTGCTTCTCTCGCTGAAATATCTTGTCCATTGGACCAGTTGCCCCACTCTTTCTTGCTTGTTGAGTTGCACTCCCACTCCCAAATTTAAAATTGTTAGATGGCTTCTTCAAGAATGGAARAGGATCATCATTTTGGCTTTTCTTGGATGCTTCTACCACCTTTCCCAAGCCAACAACATCCTCTTTCGCCATTTCTCTTCGGTTGGATGGACTCACTTATTTACATGCTCCAAGTCCACAAGGCARCCCCAACAAATGGCCCTTAACTCGATAATAGGTGCTTGTAAATTCATTATGGCAAAAGCCACATGTCCACAAAACCACAAAACATTCTCTCCCCCCTTTACCTTGGCCCCATCTCCTTGTTTCCTTGTAACATACTTTCACAATGGATATTTGTTGTCTTGACCTTGCTGTTTTGCTGCAGTAGTGATTTTTTCAGCATTAGAAGCTTCACTTCTTGCTCCACTTGCAGCAGATGGGACACTAAAAGAGGGTGTTGAAGTTGTAGGAGGAGGGGCAACACCAACATTGGGATTCTTCCCTTTCCTTTTCCCTTTTCCTGCTTCCTTTGATGATTGAGCCATTATTTTTGTTGAAGGAGGAAGAAATATGACTGTTGTAGGAAAAAATTTGCAATCTGGTCCTCAAATCTGAAGAATTTCGAGGTTCCAAAGGCTATCTAACAGGGCTTTCCTTGACATTGTTTAGGCACAATTTTCAAGCTAAGTTCAGGACTGATTTAGAGTTGTTTTAGGACTGCTATCAGAACTGAACTTGCTGCCAACTGTTTGCTTCCTTTTAGGACTGATTTAATGCTCTTTTTAAGCTGCTATTTGAAGGGTTTAATCAGGATGTTTTGTTGTCCATGATTAGCACATTCAAACTACTTCAAAACAGTAAATATCCTCTAGATCTTTTACACTCTAAGTGCTGATAAGTAAATATGCAAACCACAAGATTAACACAAGTGTTTTTGGTCAACATGACCCTGGAAAAACCCCCACGGGGAAAACCAGTAGAAGAGGAAATGTATTATGAGTTCTAAGAGAAATAGTACAACAATAAAACAAAGCAAGAAGAGCCTATTACAATAGCCAACTCCTCTCAAGCTTGGCCTTGGTATCCTCCTTGAAGTGCGTGCCCTTCTTGGGAGTTGCGCCCTTCCTTAGCTTGCCTGCTTGCTGAAGCTTTGCGCCCTCTTGAATGCTTGTGCCCCCTTCCTTAGCTAGCTAGTGCACTCTTTTCCCTTGAGCTTGTGCGCCCTCACTCTTTTGGTGCGCCTCTCCTCAACCTTGAATGCCCTCATGCACAAGTGCGCCCTCACAAATGGTGCGCCCCCTCTTCTCCAAACTTCTCTTCACTCAAAACTCATGAGTGCACAATAAATGACCGTTTTCCCTCCTTCCTTAGCTTTAACCTCATCCTTAAGCTAAGCTAGGAACCAATGGCCAGGATTAGATCTAGGCCAACCAAGATCAAGGGTGGAGATTAGTTCTCCCCCTTTACTTAAGTTTCCTAAGTCACTTTATGTTAATAAAGTCACTTTGTGACTTAGATGCTCATAAAGTCACTTTGACTTTATAACATAAAGTAAAGTGAGTTGAGGGTCCTTTTTCCCCCTTTGTGTTAGACACTCAATAACACAAGGGGACCACTTCCCAAGGTACCAAAACTCAACAAAATCCACTTACCAACACTTGGAATGGAATCAAAACTGCATAAAACCCTCTTATCAGCTCACTAAAATCGCCCATAGCCCCAACCTGTTCAACAAAGAATGCAAAAACAAAGAGAAAACCACTTTTTAGAGGGCATGGGCCTCCCAAATTTCGTGACATGTGTCCCTCAATCGCAACATGTGCAAGATTTGTGTCCGACATGAATTTGGGTCGTGTCACGTGCAAAGGACACGACTCAAATTCGTGTCGAACACGAATCCACACGAATTGGTGTCCCCGTGCCAGATTTGCGACATGAGGGCCATTTTGGAGGTGTCATGTTTTATAGATGACAACCTTAGCGAAATCCATTAAATAATGCTCAATAATACTCCCAAATTACGGGAACGGTCGAAATGCAACAAAATCGAAATCTGACTGCATAGGAGTGATCTCGATGATGAAAGATGATAAGCATACCTTTGAAAGCATCATATAATTCCTCTAAACCCCCTGAGCTCGTTGGTAACATCAAATCACCCCTTTGATCAAGCTAACACAAGCCCATAAAGACATCTCCAATTGCAAAGCAAGGGAACCCAAAAATGGGGACATTACAGTCCTCCCTTCCAAAGATTGTTTGTCCTCAAGCAATGCCATCACAACTCTATGATCAACAAGCCGAACCCAACTGAAACTGAGAATGATCCCAAGGTCCCAAACCAACCTAAAAGATGTGAAGCACCCTTTGCTCAAAGCATTGTCCAACAAGGTGCTAACACAAGAGGCCACCTGAATACTACTGATAGGTAGAGCAATCATGCACTGCAAAAACTCAATCAACCCTTCAAAGAATGACTCTCTATGGAACCATCCCAAAACACCATATGAGAAAACTCATGAAAGTAAGAACCGACTCTTCCCTCTCTATCAGTAACTGAACTGCCAAACTATGTAATTCCAGGGTCCCAAGCTAATCTTAGAAAGAAACCACCATGCTGGAATTGTGCCACTCTAATCATAATTGTCTACCCATCATGCCCAAAATGCATTCTCCTCTCTTGGAACCCCAAGCTGAAACACCTGTAAAGGCTAAACCACTACCACGAGTCATATTTGGCTAAGGCATCTCAGTGAATTCAAAGTCTGCAAATCCACGGTCGGACTCAATCCTAGGTATCGGAAAAGAAAATTCGTCCTGTCCTACAGAATAAGTCTCATCATCTCCTCTCATGACAATCCAAAAATGAAACAAACCAATCACTGTCACAACTTTTCCAATGAATATCAAACTTTGAAGCGATCTATAAATCAAATGACTTCCCAGATCCCACAACCAAGTTAGAAGTCCATTATCCTCAATACCTACTGACTCCTGTTGTGCCACACTGATAATCAAGGAAATCCAAATAAACCAAGTTTTTGACTCCTATTTTTGTATGCAACCATCTGGTGGAAACAAGGTACTAGAAGTCAACTCTGTGCCTGCTAATTTGTCCCGCTCCTGCCCGAATGTATTGAGAAATGTGTTGTCTCGATCACTGCCAATGTACTCAGGCAACCCATGAAGTCTAAACACCTCCTTGAAAAACAACTCTACCGCCTACGATGCTTCATACTCTGATGGACTCGCGGAGAAATGTGCCAACTTGGTCCACCGATCATCAATGATATAAATACAATCCCTACCATACACCTCTGGTAGACCTATGATGGAATCTCTCGGCGCACTCTCCCACTTATGTTCTAGAATGAGTATAGATTGCGATAATACTGTTGGATGGGTGTGTTCTCACTTGTTTTGCTGACAAGTCATGCACTCACTCACATGTCTCAATACATCGTCCTCGAGGCCTCTCCATGAGAACCTCTCTCTGATCTGCTCGTAAGCCCTGATGTACCCAAGATGCGCTGCCAAGGGTGTAACATGTATATCCCTCATGATCTCCTCCCTAAGTGTGGACTCAAGGACTAAGTATATGCAACCT
>SNQJ01S0065329.1:79298-90352 GCA_010110895.2 Picea sitchensis | reverse complement strand
TGGTAGTCAAAAATACGGGTAAAAGATAAGGTCCTTCTTGATAGCCATACACCCATATCATAGTATGTTGTATAAACAACATCCAATCTCCTACTCTGCTCTCTGGATTTGGTTGTAAAAAACTTTTCATTTCTTCTATAACACTTGGCAAGTTTGAGTCGAAGATAAGACTGTACATCCTGGACATGATCTTATTGATGAAAATAAACATGGTGATCCTTTTACATTTAGTTGAGATGAAAGCAGTTTCAGGGAATTTGGTCTTGTTCGATTCCAGGAACATCATCAGCAGGTGCGTGTAGTATCTGAAGTGTCTCAATGAACTGAAATTGACTAGATATCGATGCATATTATCAGTGAACTGAAATTGACTAGCTATCGATGCATATTCTCTGAAGTGTCTCAATGAACAGGAAGCCTAACATGACTTCTACTACAAACTTGTTGTTATCTAACCCTGAAATTTGGCTAAGCATGGAACAAGCCCACTGGACCTCAATGATCATAACACTCACATTGAAAGGTAACGACAAACTTTCTGAATGGTGTTTGAGTTTGAAAATGGTATGCAGAAACATGGTTTTTGCTTCTAAAGGGCATTCTCTGTAAATTGTGATCATCTTCTCTTCATCGAAGCGCTCTGACTCTACGGAGGAGGACTCTGATACACTGAGGGTATGTCGAAGTGATGGGCTGTCTATTTCACATAAAACCTCTGACCTTAATTTATTCAAAATAACTCTTTCTTCCCGTGAATATTGCTCGGCACACCAACTTATGAACTCAGGGAAAGGAAAGACTACTTCTACGATATAAGGCGTAATGGAGGCTTGAGCCGTTCCGAGAAAAGGGATCCACTTCCCAGCATTGTCTAACAAACTCGATCTGGACACAGAAACAGGAGAGATTGTTATCTCTATGTCGAAAACATCAAAGTCCCTGTTAATTAGGGCTTCTTCTCTAGAGGCAATGTCGTGTTCATTCATGGATAAAATTATAGGATTAGCGACCATTGTGAAAAATACTTGTTAAGCGACGAAGAAAACACGAATCTGATCCTACTTTGAGCTTGATTTTCGAAAGGATGGTTTGCGCCAAATTTTGAACGTTTGAATGTTTCAAAGTATCATAAAATAATATCGGGGATCCTCCTTTTATATGTGCCTATCGACATTGGGGATTGGAGAAAACAATTTTAGGTAGACCTCTTTTCGCCCTGATGTACCTTTAGAGGCACCACGTGTCCACGAATGAAACCATTGTATTTGTCCCCAGCCCGACTTCGAGTAATTATCTTCCACGCTTTTTCATTCCCCGATGTGTCCCTCGGTCGTTGATTTGGGCTTCTTCAGATCGACAATTTTTTGATAATACCTTTCGCCCCTCCGCTATATTTTTCCACATGTCGTCATATAAGACCTTATCCTCCAAACTATCATACTTCCATAGCGATGTGGCTTTTCTCTGAATCTTCGAAACATGGATCCTGATCTGAAATTTTTTATGATGATAACATAGGCTCCAACTGGGGATGCTATCCTCCCTGCGAGGTAGCAAAGAACTGAAGACCAAGTGTCTACCCATTGGGTTGTGGTCTATTGGTGTGATCTGAATCCACTGATATTTATTCGAAAAACTTAAAATATTCCTAGCATAGCTCAGGGACTTCACCTCGAGCTTCAACTATGCTTCTTTTATTCCAACTTTTCATGCATAAAGAAAAGAGAAAAACGATTATACACAATGAATGGCGGGGTGATGGTTTTTCAAATGATGTAATTCTTGAGGAACCTGTCATTCATAGGCGCTCCTCCAGTGAGTTATCCATTACTCTCCTATAAAAAATAGGCATTTCTCTGACGGTAAGCTGCAATTTTGAATGGACCCAGCCATAGGTTATCAAATTTCCCATGTTTTCCCTTATCTTCATTTTTGGCGTCCCATTTTAGTACCCAGTCTCCTGGTTCGAAGTCATCCACCTTGGTATGTTTGTCGAAATCCTCTTTGATCTTGTCTTGGCATAGTTGGATGTTATGAAAGGCCTTTTCTCTGGTTTTTTGTACGCTGATGAGCTCATCATCTCTTCTCCTACTAGCGTCTGTTTCTGCGACTTGCTACTGTAACAACTTCATTACCAAAAATCCTAATACTGTAGGAAAAATTGCTTCAGTGCCATAGACGATCTGGAAAGGGGATGTGGAAGTGGATCTCTTTGCGGATATCCTATCAGCCCACAGTGCGTGGATGAGATTTTTGTGCCATGCCTTTTTATTTTCTTGAAGCAGTTTTCTGATGATTCTGACTAAACTTTTGTTCGAAGACTCAACGAATTCAGTCCCTTGAGGGTAGTATGATGTAGAATGACCAAGAGTGATGTTGTAATCAATGAAAAATTTCTCCAATTTCGTAGACTTGAAAGTCGTTGCATTTTCTGTTATAATCTTGATCGAACATCCGAACCTAGACATAATATTATCCTCTAAAAATCGAATGATAACATCATTTGTAGCCTCCCTAGTGGGAACTGCCTCAATCCACTTAGTTCAATAATCTTTCGTTGTCAATATCCACTTGTGTTGGGCTGAGGATTGTGGATGTATTTCCCCTATAAAATTATGCCCCCACTGTCTGAATGAAGCCTCCATTGAAATGGGTTTTAAAGGCAGAGATTGCAATTTTCCTTTCCCATCGAAGATTTGACATTCATGGCACTTTGAAACTTCTTTATAAACGTTGAGAAAAATGCTAGGCCAATAAAATCTAGCTCTCAAAATTTTATGCAAAGTTGTTTTCCAATAATGATGACCTCCACAGTCACCTTTATGGAACTCTCTGATGGTTTTCTCTGCTTCTCCTTCTATCAAACAACTCAATGAAACCCCCCTTGGATATTTCTAGTACAACGATTCATTCACTATACAAAATTTTCTTGCCTTCAATTTCAAGAATCTGACTTTCGTCTTACTAAATTCAAGAGGATCCTACAAATTTTTCAGCACAAAGATGATATCTGCATACCATGCAGAGTCAAGAAATTTCTGGGATATTGGTGGAGTTGCCTTTTCTTCTTCTGTAACTTTTGATAGGTCTGCTGTGAAATTTATCCCTAAAAGCTCACAATTCGGCTGTGTCATAAACCTTACCAACCCTTGTCCTTTGATCAACTTCGTGGGCTTGATTTAAAGATCATATTCTAATAGCACCGCAATCCACTTTCCCCTCTTTCCTTGAAGATCGTGTTATCTCAAGATGAATTTTACTGAGTTTCTAGGAACATAAGCAGTGGTATGCGAATATAGGATGTAAACCCTAAATTATTTCAATGCCTTGACTAAAGAATATGCTTGCTTCTCCATTATGTCATATTTCAAAGGGGCATCTCTTAATGTCTTACTGTAGTATGCTATGGGATTCTCAAAACCCTGGTCATCTTTCTGGAGTAGCACACCTGCAATTGTGTGTTCTGAGGCAAAAGAGAATAGTATGAAGTCTTTCTCAAAATTGGGACTAGCCAGTATAGGAGCCTTTGTCAATTCTACTTTGATGCCTTCAAAAGATTTTCTAGCCTCAAGGATCCACTTGATTTCATTTCCCTTCTTTAGCATATTGGTAATATGTTTTATGATTTCAACTAAATTAGGAATGAATCTCCTTAGCAAGTTCACTTTGCCTAGGAAATATTGTACCTCCTTTTTTCTTCTGGGTATGCCAATGTTCAATATCCCCTCAACTCTGTTGGGGTCCACCTTTATCCCTTCTTTCGAAATGATGTGACCCAACAACTTTCCTTCTTCCATGGCAAAATTTGGCATTTTAGGATTCAAAGAGATCCCAAAATTTCTACATTTTTAAAACGCCCTCCTAAGATGTTTGAGATGTTCTTCATCTGAGGAAGAATACATAGTGATGTCATCAAGGTAGATAACAATGAATTTATCCTTTTCATCAACAAAATATATATCCATAGCTCTTTTAAATGTGGCTCTGCATTCATAAGACCAAACGACATCTTGGCATACATAAATGTTCCCCAAGGTGTGGTAAATGTCGTCTTTTCCTGGTCATCGAGGTGCACCATAATTTGATTATACCCAGAGAAACCATCTAACATTGACATCCTTTGAGAGTCCACTACCTTCTGTAAAATGTGATCCATTTTAGGCAATGGATAATGGTCCTTTAGAGATACCTTATTTAGATTCCTGAAGTCTACACACAACCTAATTTCTCAACTGTTTTTTCTAACTGGCACTAGGTTAGCCACCCATCTGGAAAACCTTAGGGACACTATGATTTATAGTTTCTTTACTTCTTTTTCTATCAATGGTAACAACATATTGTTTATTCTTCTTAATTTATGTTTGAACGTCTTGTGGTCTTCTTTGATTGGGATAACATGCTGGATTATATTGGTATCATAAACTTTTAGCTCATCATAGATCCAAGCAAAGACATCAGGGAATTATTTCATTAATTATGCATACCTCTCTTTGACTTCAGGACTGAGCTTCTTGGACAGCTTATCTATATTTGGATCCTATGGAGTCTCGATATTGAAATCTTCCACATCCCCTTCATTTACTGTAATCTTTGGACTTCTGGCCACATCATTATTATCAAAGATTTTTTCTAATGGTACTAAGCCTTTAGGAATGATGTTGCTTTTCAATTGTACAATATATTTGCCAGCAATCTGATTGTCAAAATATCCTTCTTTTGTGAAAGCAACTACATCCACCTCATCATCGCAACATTCATCATCAATGTTTAAATTATCAAACTTGTTCTCCATTTTTAGGAATCTTTCTATCTGTTTGTCGTTCTCGAAATTTTTTCAGTACTTCATATTGTCTAGTACTGTTGGCATGTACTTGACTTCAACCTTGTAGCTATTTTCAGGGAAAATTAGGACTTTGAACACTTTTGTTGAAGTAGCTAAGGCATCAACAACCTGATTTTGTTCTCTTGGAATTGTTGATATGACTGAATTTTTTTGACTCTCTTCTTGTACACAAATTCTTAATATGGCTGAATTTTTTTGCTCTCTTCTTGTAACTACCACTAATTTTATAATAAATTATATCTAAATTTATTTTACCATTTTATATATTTTTTACATAATATATCGATCCATTCCTCTAGAAAATATTGTCATCCCTAATTTCTTCCGAACAATTTATGATCATATTTTAGAGATATCCATGTCTTCTAAGACAATAATTATTTGCAGTGGTTTTACTTTCGTGGCACATTCTCGATCATATCGTTTGTATGTCCCATATGTTGTAGGGAAATACCTACAATCCAATTATCACTTACCAATTGTGCATGTGTGTATTCTAGATTATGTGTGTGTTCTTATAACGTGTGCATATTGTTTTGACTAGACATACTTGTGAATGTGTCTAGAGTTAGGTCTAACAAGAATATTCTATATGCTTGATGAACCTTCTTGAGCTTAAGGGCCATGAATAAAACTAGACATAATGATATGATCCCTAGCTAGGGGATCTTTTGTCTTATAGCTGGATATGTCTTCCATTAAGATGTTTCACACAAAAACATAGGGTATGGAGGCCTTGACCATAGTCATGGTAGGGAAACAACATCTTAAGGCCCTTAATATTCATCAAGGGAGGGAAACAATAACCTTGGACCTTAAACATATCTTCTTAGGATCAAGTTCCATGAGCAACACCAATAGAATTCAAGTGACTTGATATGGTCGAAGGGGGGGGGACCCAAGACTTAGTTGAAGTACAAATATTCTAGGAATCGAGGGCCAAACATGGAACCTCAAAACACCACACCTAACCTCTCAATGTTTGAGGTGGTTTATAGGGCTCAAGGGTCATGAATGACACCTGAAATGACCATACATCACCTATTAATGGGATCTCTAGCCTTCAAGTAGGGATATGGCCATCATTAGTATATTTTGAGCACTAGGTATGGGTATTGTTTCTTTGGAAGGGATCAAGGGAGGAAACCCGGGATTTAGGTCTTAAAGGAAGCTTCTAGGCATCCACAACCATCAACAACATGTTGAAATACCACAAACGACCTTTCTGGGGTATCCTTGGTCTCTAGAGAAGGATGAAAAATAATATTGAATCTTTGAATGTTGAGTATGATTCTTTGGAATGTAGATATTTTCAAGGGAAGAAACGCAATTCTTAGGTGCCAAAGGAAGTCTATAAGCTTATAGGACCACAAATGACACCTTGACCCACCACAAATGACCTATAAAGGGAATCCTTTGCCCCTAACTAAATATATAGGTACCACTAGAATTGTTTAGCACTAAGTATGTGTCTTAGGTCCCTAGACATGGACGAGGGAGGAGACATGAACCTCAAGCCCTATAATACGTGTCTATCCATATAGGGCCAAGAAGGATGCCTCAAAGAACCACACATGGCCTCTTTAGGGTATCATTGGTTTGTGATTGGGGATATCGATGCGACTATGTGGTTTTGAGTGGTAGGTATGTGTCCTAGGGCACTAGAGATTATCCAGGAAACAAGGCCATGGCTTATATCAAAAATAAATATTTGAGGCATCCAAAATCATAAACAATTCCTTGAAGAACCACACATTGTCTCTAGAGGGTATCCTTGGCCTTAGAGAAAGGATGGTAGTTCCATAAAAACGTTTTTATCATTAGGTATGGGTCTCAACGTATTGATAGGTGAAGTAAAAATATTCTAGGAATCTAGTTTCAAACAAAACAACACAAATTACCACACCTTCCTCTCAAGGTATTAGGAAGCTTCCAAGACTCAAGGGTATTGAATGACACCTCAAGAAAACATAAATGACCTCTCAAGGGGACCTAATTTGATATATGTGCATCGTTATGATGTTGATATATGGTCATCGTTAGGATATTTTTAGCACTAGTTATGGGTCTTGGGTCCTGTTATCATCATAACAATTTTCAGATCAGGGTCCAAGTTTCAGAGATTTATTGAAAATCCACATCGCTATGGAAGTATGATAGTTTGAAGGATAAGGTATTATATGGTGGCATGTGGACAAATATCGTGGAGGAGTGAAACGTAGGATCAATGGGTTGTCGATCTGAAGCAACCCGAATCAACAACTGATGGACATATCGAGGAATGAAGCAACGCGGAAGATAATTACTCGAAGGCGGGCCATGGAAAACTACCATGGTTTCGTTCGTGGACACGTGGTGCCTCTAGAGGTACATCGGGGTGAAAATCGGTGTACCTAAAAACGTTTTATCCACTCCCTTATGTCGATAGGCACATATAAAAGGAGGATCCCCGACATTATTTTATGATACTTTGGAACATTCAAACGTTCAAAATTTGGCACAAACCATCCATTCGAAACTCAAGATCAAAGTTGGATAATATTTGTGTTTTCTTCGCCGCTTACCAAGTATTTTTCACAATGGCCGCTAATCCTATCATTTTATCTGTGAATGAACAAGACATCGCCTCTAGAGAATAAGTCCTAATTGACAGGGACTCCGATGTTTTTGACACAGAGATAATAGTCTTGCTTGTTTCTGTGTCCAAATCGAATTTGTTAGACAATGTTAGGAAGTGGATCCTTTTTCTCGGAACGGATCAAACCCTCATTACCCCTTATATCATAGAAGTAGTCTTTCCTTTCCCCAAGTTCATAAGCTGGCGTGCCGAGCAATATTCACAAGAAGAAAGAGTTATTTTGAATAAATTAGGGTCAGAGGTTTTATGTGAAATAGATAGCCCGTCCCTTCGACATACCCTCTATGTATCAAAGTCCTCCTCTGTAGTGTTATATCCCTTCGATGAAGAAAAGATGATCACAGTTTATAGATAATGCCCTTCACAAGTAAAAACCTTGTTTTTGTAAGCCATTGTCAAACACGAACACCATTCATAAAGTTTGTCGTTACCTATCAATGTGACCATTATGATCATTGAGGTCCAGTGGACTTGTTCCCTGCTTAGACAAATTTTAGGGTTAGATAACGACAAGTTCCTAGTAGAAGTCCTGTTAGGCTTCCTGTTAACCTTTTTTTGTGTCAGAGTCTCGTCAGTCGGTCTTTATTAGTTTTGGCATATTCATCATTGATAATATGCATCGACAACTAGTCAATTTTAGTTCATTGAGACACTTCAGATACTACACACACATATTGAGGATGTTCCTCGAATCGAGCAAGACCGAATTCCCTGAAAATTATTTCATCTCAACTAATGTAAAAGGATCACCATGCTTATTTTCATCAATAAGATCATGTCTAGGGTGTACAGTCTTATCTTCGGCTCAAACTTGCCAAGGGTTCTGGAAGAAATGAAAATCTTTTTACAACCAAATCTAAAGAGAAAAGTATGATATTGGATGTTGTTCATACAATCTACTATGATATGGGTGTATGGCTATCAAGAAGGATCTTATCTTTTACCAATATTTTTGACTCCCATAATTTTTTCTTTAGAGTTCATCGGACAAAGGATCATTTTAGAAACAAATCACTTTCTGAAAGCACACAAGGCATCTAACTTAAAATTTCCTTTCATGGTAGGACCCTTTGTGGTAAAAAAAAATTCATGTTTACCTCGGATCCAAGCCAAATTCAATGAATTCAGGTTTACACAATTACAAAGAAGGAAATATGACCCACATCAGATCATATCAAAGAGAAGTCTGATGATAAAATTGGGCCCCTATGAGAATGAGAATGTTGAAGGATTTGATAAACTGGGTAATCTGGAAACATGTGCATATATGGAGGTGACTTTGTAACATGATCAGATAAAACCAGCAGAGTCTGCCCCTCAGCAGATCCAGACACATAAAGCTTCTCCAATATTGATTGTTAAAGCCCCGAAGATGAGTGTTTATAATAAGAGGAACAGTTCAGAGGCCCTGGGTGCAGGTAGTCGGCAAGATATTCCCAAGAATACTACAATTCTCTCCTCATTCAGTGTAGGATGGACCATTCCAAATTTGAAGCTATGGAGAAAAGTCTGAAAGGCCCGAGTCTGGTAGAGTATTTGGCCACATAATTTGAATTTTTGAATCAATTTAAAACAATGAATATTGGTGTGTCGATTATGTCCTACGCCATGTGTATTGATCTAGATATTTTGATTAAGGAGATGATGTACTACGAGATTCCTTCTGACTCACAATGGAAGGAAATTGTGCGACTGGGCAAGACGAAATGTAGTTTTCCCGGGACCAATAAGTGACCCCCAGGTGTCACCAAACCAACAAGTTCGACGAAAGATCAAGACAAGACAAATGTCATAAAGGAAGTTGAGCATTCACAGGAATCTGTTCCTAGTTTTGAAATGTCTTTTGAGTAATCATTGTAAATCGGTTCATATATCGAGAGTGTTAGTTGAAATTACTATAATTAGCTTTAGAAGCTGAAACATTTCAGTTTCAGTCATTGTAATCAAATTGTATAAATACTGGGGAATTTGATTGAATTAATGTTGGCAGAAGTGCAAGATCACCTTTTGGTTGTTTCGAACTCTATTGTAATTTTCTGAAGCTGAATTGAATATATATGCGGAAGATTTTGAAGTCTCTATGAAAAGATTATAATTGGTGGTGATATGAGTGTTGTCTTCCTTCATCGTATGTATTTCCTGTGATCTTTTATTCCATTTACACTTTCTTATATTTAAAATCGATAGTGAAAGGCCCAAAATTCGTCTTATGATGCTCTTAGATTAAGCAATTTAAAGTGTGTATGTTTCTTCTTAGCTAATTCAGAATTCATTCCCATAATGCTCTGATGCAGTTTTTTTTTTCTTTGCCTTCCTACACTCTATTTAAATTAAAGAATAACTCAGACTCATCACCTAGTTTAGCCTTTATCCTCTGGAGAGTTCTACCAGTTGATCATTGTTTTCGTTCACTTTCATAATTTTGACTCCATAGCCCTAAGTGTTCCTCCCCTTCTTTGCCAACAACTTTATTAAAAAACCCCCAAAAAAACCAAATCTAGCCACCGATTTCCAAAGAAATATCAAGTGACACGAGAGAGCCCTCATTGAGTTGAGTAGGCTAGTGCCTTAGCTCTAAAGATGGTTGAAACAATTACCTATGTTTTTTGTCTATCAGTTGGACAAAATTTAGAGAGTACTAACATTTTGGCGCCGTTGTCGGGGACGAAATTGAAAAATCTTCCCTGGGAAAACGACTTAAAGATCTAGTTTGACCCCTGAGGGTGACAATGGATAAAATACCCTATTGGTTCAGATTGTTTTTACTCGGGAGACTCCGTTAATCAGAGACCAGTTGCATCACACCGTGTGAGATAGAAATCCTAGATCCTAACAAAATCCACACCAGGAGCAACCTAGACCCAGAAGTTGCAATCCCTCTGTCTGACCCTGAAAAGTTTGTACATAAAAGAAAGGAAAGGCCATTAACCCCAGTGTTGTGTCTAGACCGATATATGTCTTTACCCAAGGACGGAGTGACTAGCATTGAAGACCTCGATTTTGACGTAAAATTTGAGAAAATCTTATTCAGAACTAAGTCTGAATCTTGTTTAAGAGAGACCATCTTTGACGAAAAGAGATTCCAAAATTTGATTCTAGCCACATTTGTAAGGCCTTTAGTGATCCCCGCTCAGAACCAATAGCCACTCCGACCCCTCACAGCAGCTATGACAACCATATTTTATCCCCTCATATTGCATGCTCAATTACATGATTTGTCTCAAGATTACAACCTAAGGATCAAACTATATGATGTTGAAGGAAACATATCAGCTCAGAAGCATCTATAGTGGTTTAATGATTTCATAGACTTGGAAGAGGTGGATTTTGAAGATGTGAAGATGAGGTTGTTTACACAAAGTCTTGCAGGAGAAGTGAGGAAGTGGTTTAGAGCCCTTCCACCAACTAGTATTGCAAATTTCGAATCTTTTGAGACAAGCTTCATTGCAAAATGGGGTGATAAGAAAAATCCCCTTCAGTTGTTGACAAAGTACAAAAACATGAAGAGATCACCCGATGAAACAGTGCAGGAGTTTTCAACCAGATTCATGAAGGTCTACCATACAATTCCTG
>SNQJ01S0065329.1:25748-65190 GCA_010110895.2 Picea sitchensis | reverse complement strand
CTTGCTATGTGACATTGAATGTTGTGGGCAGATGTTATGTAGGTCAACACTAATTTTTTTGTTTGATTGAGTGACTAAGTTTGTATAATCTAAGAAAAACAAAAGATAAAATATGTACATATAAATATAACACTGAAAAAAAACTCTCAAGATAAACCTTTAACCTTTCCTAAAGTTAGTGTTTTATAGTTTAGAGTAAAAAACATTGTTATTAAGTTTTAAAGCTTTTTTTTAAGTTTTGTAGGAAATTATTTAAGTATTTTTACATGATTTAATGGGGTAAATTGTCAATTATAATTGTGGAATCTAATCTCAAGAGAATTAAGACACTCAAATGCATTATCTCTCCAACTTTATGGAAGAGATCTCACTTCATGGGATAAGCTTTGATTCACTTATGTTTACATTGATCACAATATCATTTAATATAATCTTTTTGAGTGCATTTACACATTCGACTAATAGTTTAAGATAATTTTATGGATTTAGAAAATAATCACAAAAAACAATTGAGATTAAAAACTCCTTACTTATTAAAAATAAATAAACAATTGACATTTACACACTTTAAATTACGAAAAAATATTGTTGAAATGATTTTTTTTAGGGATTTTATGATTACTCAAATGTATTGGGTGACCGTGCATACCTTTTCTATTTGGACATTTGTTAATATGTTTGTTATCTACAAAACTAATAAAAAATTGCCAATCATACTAAATCTCAACCACACCAATTCTTAACATAGCTAAATTTTTTACCTCATAACTATTACTAATTTCATAATAAATTATCTTATTAATTTTTTTTACCATTCTATATATGTTTTTAATATCCCATGTATTGATACATTCCTCTAGAAAATATTATCATCCATAATTTCTTACAAACAATTTCTTATCATATTTTTGGGATATCCAAGTCTTTTACGACAATACTTATTTGTAGTGGTTTTACTTACGTGGCCCATTCCTGATCATATCTTTTGGATGTCCCATATGCTGTAAGACAATACCTACAATCCAATTATCACTTACCAATTGTTATGACATACACATGATTCAAGTGAGAACATGGGAACCCCCATGTGACCTACCATTTTCTCCCCCACTCCTTCAGTACTGATATTCTCATAGAATGAAGATTACAAAACTTACACAAATGTTTTTTAGTTCCACCTTTATGTATTTCTAGGTTCTTATAATTATTTGTCAATTGTGTATTTTTAGGTTCTTATCATTGTTTGTCAATTGTTGCGGCGGCTTGTCCTTTACGTGCTCATTACTTGTCAATTATGGGCTTCTTTCTGTACAAGTTTCAAGTCCTTGTATTTTAAAATTCCCATTCCCCACTTTTAGTCGCAATCTATTAATTTTGAGCCTATAACTATTAATGTAAATAATAATTAATTAATGGGTCTACTTGCACGTCTTGAAATTCGGTCTATACAACATGCCCTCTTCGTTATTAATAGGCATACCTTTTAATATTCTATGTATATGTTATTGCGATTTTATATTTATATATTTAGTAGACATATGACCCTCTCTAATGGTTCATGTTTATTTTTTCAAAAGTTATAATGTTCATTTTAGGAAGGTTATTATATTCTTGAATTTACAAAACTTTGTGTTAATGTAAGCATTCTATATTAGGTGTGTGTTTCTATAATGTGTGTACATTGTTTTGACTAGACATATTTGTGAATGTGTCTAGAGTTAGGTCTAATAAGAATATTTTATATGTTTGTTGAACCTTCTTGAGTTTAAGGGCCATGAATAAATTTAGACATAATGGTATGAGCTCTAGCTAGGGGATCTTTTCCCTTATAGTTGGATATGTCTTCCATTAAGATGTTTCAAAAAACAACATTGGGTATGGAGGCCTTGACTATAGTCATGGTAGGGAAACAACATCCTAAGGCCCTTAACATTCATCAAGGGAGGGAAACAATAACCTTGGACCTTAAACATATAATCTTAGGCTCAAGTTCCATGAGCAACACCGATAGAGGTCAAATGCCTTGATATGCTCGAGGGGGGTGTAACACCCTTGTTTCCCCCAGCTTCTAATTAATCGTAAAATATGATTTCCATGCTAAGGCACGTGGACGATGTAAATTTATTATTGTTAAATTTCCCATGAATGACTATTGGGGGGGGGTGCGAACCATGATATCTCTAGAGGAAAGAATCAATTAATGAAGGAAAGGATTGATGGTTGAATAATCAACCACCCCCATGAATGGGAACATGGGTTGTCAGCATGAAGTACCACAGAGACCTGCAGACCCGAGATTCCTTCTGAAAGAAGGAACAAGATAGGTCAGAAACCTTCCAAAAGAAGGAAGGTAACCGTAAGATACAAACACCAGAGGAGAGCACAAGCTCGTAAGGAGATGCACAGACCAAAAAGGAAGTGTAGAGAACACGACGTAAAGAACTAGAACGTGAGCTTGATGTTGAGGAAGCATCTGATAAACCTCGCAAGGTCATTGTGATAGAGAGAGTCTCTCTGAAATATGGCATAAATTCCCTAGTGATATCATGGCTTGGCATAGGGGTGGCCCGAGTGCTAAGGATGAATGCCTCTGAGCCTATGGTTGGGTGGAAAGGAACATACCCACAGTCAGTTAGTCAACTACAACTTGTAATAGATAGGTGGTCTCATACCTTGTGTAATTGAGTTGTAACTATGTAATAAAGTTGGATATCATGTGAATGACTCAGGGATATGCATGTTTTCTTAATGGTTATATTGTATCACTTTATTCTTGTTTAAATTGTGTATTTAAGTATGTATGGAATTGTTTGATTTGTACATGTAAATGACCGAGCCATGTGGTGGCTTAGGTTAAAATAAGTGGACTGTGAGTTCGTCGACCTTGGGCGCAGTTTTCATCGGTGCACGTCAACACTCCCAGTTGCCCTGAGTCTCTGGGAGGACGAAGTTTTCTAAGATCGGGAGAGGTATTGCAGATATGCACGGGGTCTCTATGAAATGGGCAGAGGCTGAGAACCTCTTAAGTTCTAGACTTGATGAAGGAGCGCAAGGGGTGTGCAGAAGACCCTTCTAAGTGTTAATCTCAGGAGAAAGAGAACAAAGCGTACGCTAGTGCCTAAGTCCTTCATAAATGACAAAGCTCCAGAAGGATAGCAGGATTCAAGTATCGAAAGGGGATATCCTTTCATTTGGAAGATGAACAAATGAAATCCATTCAGGAGGATCCAAGGTCTGTCACGAGCATTAGATTTTAAGAAGGAGCGTAGACGTTAACGCCTCGAATCCTTCAGTCTTCACAAGTTTGACGAATGTTGGTATGCATTGTAAAGGAGACGGATTCTATGAAGCCCAGAGCTCGGGGAAGAGGTAGATCGTTGATTTGAGATAAGTCTCAGTCGTCCCATCTCTTAGTTCAAAGTTCGAGCTTTGGGAGAATTGCGAGTTGGAGTGACCAAAACCTTTGAAGGTTGAAGTCGCAAAGTGATATAGACCGTGGATCTATGGATCCTTTGGGATCCTTCTTGATCGTCCGATCTATGAGTTCAAAGTTCCTGCTTCGGGGGAGTTACGAGTTGGAGTGACCAAAACCTTTGAAGCCGAAGTTCTAAACCGCCCTTTAAATTGGCGTCGAGTCATAGTCTGAGGTCATATGAAGGAAGGGGATAGCATGGAGAGCTAGCGCCTGTTTCTCAAATCCATCAAAGGGGCCAAGAAAGACCTTGCATGTTTCAAAGAACCTGCAGTATGAAGGAAGGGGAACCTAGAGAGAATTAAGGAAAGTGAAATTATGATGCCCCACCCCTTAAAAGAGAACTTAAGGGTCGGGTCTGTTACAAATTGGTATCAGAGCATGGAAACAACACCTAGCCTTCTTTGGCTCATGCAAGAGTCGCATAAGGAGGTGTTATTATCGACATTTACTCCTTGAGGAGAAGGACTGTAGATTGTACCTGTGATTTGGGAGTTCTTGCTGAAATTTAGCAGAATAATTTCTTCATCCCTTTGTCAAAGTGATAACTACCCTTTCAGGGTTAGGGATATGATGATCAACATTAATCGTAAGACTTGAATGTGTATTGGCATGAAAATGCAAGATGAGAACATGTTGTGATGCATACGATAATGGTTGCATGAATGTAACATGCAAATAGACTCAATTAAACCTATAGTTGGTTGTAGTGTAAGATATGTTGTTGGTTGCATTAGTCCATAATGACATGATGACAAAAGAGGAGTAACAACATGAATGAGGTAAAAAGGTGCAAGAGATGCACCTGCATATACACAAATATGTGTATAAATGCTTAAAAGAATAATATGATTACAATCTCTCAGCTGAGAGGGAATCTCAGTGTTGAGTGTCCCTGTGGGACTTGTCATAAGGATGACAACAATATCCTTGGATGAGGATCTGGAAGTCTGATATGTCCATGTGCATGTATGACATGGAAAAGTGTGCAAGCAATGAGCTTGCATGATGAACGTCTGGACTCTGTGTGCTATGCTTGAGTGCATGGATTTAATGCATTATGAAGCTTCTTGATATGAAGCCTGATATTAATACCAGTTAGGTGTAAATGATATTAAATGTGAAAGTGATGCACATGTGTGATGTAAGAGTATAGGTACACTAAAGGCGTCAGGTGACTGCCTAAATGAGTGATATGTAAGGCAATAATTGAACTTGCCAAGATTGAGTGAATACCATGGATGCATGGTTGACTCCCTTTTGAATAGTCATGAAAGTTTTGATTTGAATGATAGTGTAAGGGGAATGTGCTCCATTCCCTCAAGAAATACTAGTGTAAATAGAAGAAAGAGTGGATGAGAAAGGATGCTCTGTTGTCATAATAAGAGGCAATTGATCTTGCCTTGAAGGTCACATGAGAATGATTGTGAACAATCATGTGTTGACTGATTTTAAAATACAAATGTAGGTGGGTTGTGAAATATACCTATGGAAACTAAACATAGGCTTATGATTACGCATATGGTTAAGCACCTCATGGATGTAAATTTACAAAACTGGAATATGTGGATACATAATCTGGATGCATGTCATAAATGCATTTCTATATTCCTTAAAGAATTCTTAGTGACAAGATGAAGCTAATTCAAGGCTGAGGCCATCACATATAGTGATGGATATGTAATGAGGAAGTTGCATGATGAAGGAGTTCCTTGTGAAGAAACTATGTAAGGACTCTGACAGAGGAACACTATCACAACCCTAATAATTGCTCAAGGTTGGACAATGGGCTGCAAAGCCTATCTATATAAGAATCCTGGATTACATTTTTAAAACAAAAATGTGTAGGTGGAAGGCTAACAACTGAATATTAACCACTCTGAGAGCCGAATGATAATGTGCAGGATGCACACGTTCATGATCCACTATGAACAAAAATCTTGTTATTAAAGCATGTTGTTGTATCCAAAAGGGTTAGGGTGAGGCCTAACCAAGACAACTCAACGAAAAGAGTAGGGAGATCCCAACCTGAAGAAAATTTCAAACGAAAAGAAGAGTAAAAAGGAGGAACACTTGTCCACCCTAATAACTCTTAATTTATTATAGAGTTGTAGGTCTTAGATGAACAGTTGTGAGAACAAGTACAACTGGGAAAAGAAAAGGGATAAATAGGTATTTTTGATAGAATAAGCTTGGTGGAAGCCACATCAAGAAAAGGAAGTAAGGCCTTAGAAATAACCCAGCTAGGTTGAAATCCCCATGTTGTGTGGAAGGAGTTGGAAAAAGGGGAAAGCCCCTAACTCCTTTCTTTCTATGTGTTATGTTTCCTCTGGAATGAGAAAGTTTATCTACTAATAAAAGTAAATGTTTTGACACCATAGTGATGATGATTGTATTACTGCAGAAACAATTGAGAATTGTTTGTATTGCATTCATGGAAACCCTTGAGGATAATGTGATGAAGTGCATAAAGATATGCTAGGAAATTTTGAAGATGATTTATGGATTTGAATGTTATGATACATATTAAAAATAATGATGCATGTTGTGTATAGAAAGGAATTGTAACTGTTGAGGAAGACAGTTACCAATGATGAGCAACCTCAGGCAGAGGATGACCATGGGAAGGTTGCGGTCGAAAGATTGTTGACAGGACTGTAAAAATCCTGCTAAAGCACTGTTGATGAGGTAAAAATTAGAAAGAGGGTGCTAGCAGCCAAGAACAGTTATAAAAATGTTCATGCTTATGTGGCTGAAGGTATGAAAATATTGGGTGAGAATCCCTTCTGAAATATTTTATTGTCTCATGTTATGCACGAAATTTTGAAAGGGCAGTTGTATGCCATGGATACCCAAGTAGGGTATGATTTGGGAAGGAGAACCCAAATGATGGAGGTGTGAGCCTTTGGAAGTGAAGACTGATTATATGATGCAGGATCATTTGAACCAAATGACCTATGTTGACTCAAAAGGTCAAAAACCTTTACTAAGAGATCGTAGAAATCCCTTCGATCAACTACATATTGAGATCATGAGGATGGCGAAAGAAAACCCTGATCGAATTAGGTTAATCAAGAACCTGACAGAGGAAGTGAACACGACCTTTTCATCGGAAGGAAACCGATCTTAGTCGTCAGATCGATTGCAATATCTAATGGAGTTAATGGATCAAATTCTAGTCGTTTAATAAGATCGACGACCCTTATTCATTGGGGAGATCGAATGGGCACATAGGTTAATGACAGATCATGTGCCTACAATTTAAATTCAATGTAGCTTTGTTTTGATTTTGGGGTCCGATTGTAGATCGGACGAATCGTATTGATTGTGGAGAGTGAAAGAGGAATTAATGAGTGTGCTAGTTCATGACCCGCAATTAACCAACACCATTGATCTCGTCAAGGTGGATGATAAAAAACCATGATTGAAAGAGCTAGGCAAGCACTTTTTAGATTATGGAGATTGAAATCTCTGACAAAGAGTGAGTACATTAGGGATTCCAGAATCATTGTGAACAGTTGATATGTGAATGGTCGATGGGTGGACCTGCAAAGAACCCATGCATTAATGCCATGTAAAATCGTACCGTGATTGGGTTATGTGGTTTAATTTGGAAAATCGAGGCTCTTCTCTAAGTATAAATTCTCGGTCAAATACTTCTATGACAGGATTGTTGTATTTGGAATCGTGTGGGTTAGAATCGACCTAGTGATAAGATCGACGACCTGTATTCATTGCAGGGAAGGCATATGCACGTGGATTAATGTTCAGACATGTACCTGCAATTAAACTCAATATAGTTTTGTTTTGATTTTGGGGTCCGATCGAAGATCGGACGACCCATATCCATTGCGGAGATTAGAAGGAGAATTAAACTGCGAGCTAGTTGAGGTCCCACAATCCCTTGAAGCCATTGGATCTGGGGAAAGACAGATATTCATCGTCGAATTGCACACAAGGGGTTTAGCCAGGATCATAGCACCCAGACACGGGAGCTGAAAGGTTAGTGCCTGAAAAGAATAGAGCTAAGGTCACAACTCTCAATTGCATGGAGATAAAATGGAGTTCCTTCAGGCTAGTAAAGGAAGTTAGAGTTTAGAACTCTAAATTAGACTGTGGTCGCAGGGACTGGTTCTATGGGATTAAAGGTGCTCATAGTTAGCACGTTGCATGGAATTCATTGAGGGAATGCATGTTGCATAAGAGGGTAGAAAATGGATTTTTTTCAGTAAGGAAGGAGGGCCTTCCAATGTTTTACTCACATTATGTAAGCGTTGAAGGAAAACTAATTTGGGTGGCCATGAGTGTTGGCACCCTCGTTATTAATGAAGGAAGAATGCTTAAATCCATTCATGTGAAACTTTTGAGTTTCATGTGTACTGATTTGGGATCGTGATCGACCTATAGTAGGAAGCATGGTCTTGCTGTAAGAGTGAATGAAAATGAATAAGCCATATGGTGAAGAGGTTGGTTGAATTCCAACACACCATGGCCAAGGACTTGTCATAAAGTGTGACAAAATTGAAATCAATGCAAAAGTGCATTGGGTATGAATGTGGCCATGAATATTGGCACATTTTTAAAATCCTTTGAAATGTTGAAATGAGGCATAAGAAAGGAATGAGATCCCCTTTTCATGTTTATGTAGATGTGGTGAATTGTTAGTATGCATGGTTTTGAATATATATATATATGTGTGTGTGTGTGTATACATGGATGCATGAGAGACTAACAATTTGTTTAGCTGTGTAAAGAATGAATTGCAAGAGGAAAAGGGTCTTGGATATGGCAGTGTTGTAAGCCCATAAGGAAGACCAATTTCTTACTTAGCCAAACTGCAAGGAATGGTATTTCCTTTTTGAGAAAGTGAATTTGATTGTTAGTATGCACAATTATGAAATTGTTTGTGAGCCACTGCAAGTATGTAATGAAAATATAATGTTCATGAGAACTAAAAATTTGTTTAGCTGAGGAATGAATTGCTGGAAGAAAGAGTCTTGGATATGGAAGTATTTTGAGCCCATAAGGAAGACCAATTGTCTGTTGAGCTAAACTGCTATGGGGTGGAAAGTCCCATGCTTGTGAATATGTTCCTTGTGTGGAACAAATATGGAAAAAAAATATGGAATTGGAAATATGTCAGAAGAAAATGTCTGTCCAGAAAGGATAGATGAAGGATGTCAAGCTAAAAATCATGAAAAAGGCCATTGTTGAGACATGAGAACCCCGTGGTAAGTCATGATTGCCTCAAATATGTTGTGTTGAGGTAACAGAAGCCAGAGGGATGCATCGATAGAGAAAGTCTGAGGGGTGCCTCGACTGTAAGGCTCGATGAAGTCTCTGAAATTATTCCTGTGCAAGAAAGCCTTTTCAAGACAAGATGGATCACCCAAGGAATTGTATAGAAGAGAAGGGGATGCCTGAGCCTAGGCTTGGAGGGTGAGTGACCGCAAGGAAGAGGAGACTCTTATATTTATTGTAACTATTGATTGGGATCATGCACACAATGGGTATGTCTGGGAAGAAATAGTAAGCTTCCATAGCAAGAAAACCATGTGGATGGAAACCCACGAAATGCACAGGTAAATATGGCTCTAGATTATGAAATATTCCTCTTGAACTTTGAACAAAAGTAAGAGGTTTTCACATAAAGTTGTGATTGATGTGCTTGTTGTCCAAGAATTTATTCAATATAGGTGACGAAGGCCAAGAGTCTGGAAAGGACCCGACCATGAAAGAGGACCGAGATTTCTGAAGCAACTAGATGAGGAATTCATAACAGGTGTTATTGAGAAATAACACCGAGGACGGTGTTCCTTTTTAAGGGGGAGGGGATTGTAACACCCTTGTTTCCCCCAGCTTGTAATTAATCGTAAAATAGGGTTTCCATGCTAAGGCATGTGGACGATGTAAATGTAATATTGTGAAATTGCCCATAATTGACTGTTGGGGGGATGAAGACTTGAAGTACGAGCCATGATATCTCTAGAGGAAAGAATCAATTAATGAAGGAAATAACCGGTGGTTGAATAGTCAACCACCCCCATGAATGGAAACATGGGTTGTCACCCCTAAGTACCACAGAGACCTGCATACCCGAGCTTCCTTCTGACAGAAGGAACATGATAGGTCAAAAACCTTCCAAAAGAAGGAAGGTAACATTAAGATACAAACACCAGAGGAGAGTGCAAGCTCGAAAGGAGATGTTTGAACCAAAAAGGAAGTGTAGAGAACATGACCCGAAGAACCAGAGTGTGAGCTTGATGTTGAGGAAGCATTTGATAAACCTAGCAGGGTCTTTATGACAAAGATAGTCTCTCTGAAAGATGGCATAAATTACCTAGTGATATCATGGCTTGGAACAAGGGTGTCTAGAGTGATAAGGATGAATGCCTATGAGCCTATGGTTGGGTGTAAAGGAACACACCCATAGTTAGTTAGATAACTGCAACTTGTAATAGATAAGTGTTTGATGCATCCCCCCTACTCCCCCATATGGCTGCACAACCACCTAGTCAAAGGATCTCTGATTCTCCGAGTCAAATGACTCTTTAGGACCTTGATAGTCCCATGTATTACTCAAACACAGGTCCTTTCGGCTTTATGGTACAGTCTTATGATACTCGTGACCTTTCCTTTTGCGCTTGCGAAATATCTCAGAGTTTTGGGCACTAACTCATTTTCTGATAAGCCCCTCTTTGATGTGACCTTGGCGATGACTATGCTATTGCAGGCACGACCACATGCAGTTTAAAGTCCTCCACGTGTCCTTCTGACGAAACCACGGTTTGGATTGCGGTCGACCCTCAATATTTTAAACTCCGCCCAACTCCTATCCCTGCAATGCTACTAGATCGTCGATCTCACGATCTTGACAATACTGCTTGAACTGGCAATTCAGATCCCTGTCATCCAAATCCACGAGTCAAATCTCTCGCTTCGAGATCAACGTATATGATCTCTTCGCAATTCTGAACTTGGGGGTTTTGAAATATCAAACCAAGCTCTCTTCTGTACTCCAATCCTCTGGAGTTGACGATGTGCGGACACCTGTCCCGTGAAAGAAACAGTGTTGATCACTTCGAAACTATGAACTCCAGAGTTCTCAAAATTCACCCTTTCCTTCTTTGGATTTTATCCGAAGGCTATAATCCAATGATGCGTGTCCTCCTCGGATCAACCATTTTGATCCGTTCACGTACCCTGACTTTATACTTTTCAACTCTCAACTTTTCTCTCCCTGTGAATTATCTGTATTTCTACTGCATATCCTCTTGATATAATGATAGAGAATTACTTGGGAACTTTACTCGGAGTGTATGGATCTATGCCATGTCTCTCCTAGATCCGACGGCTCTGAATCACTTCGGGTCTTCAAGGTTCGACACTCTCGATTCTCAACTGAAACTCCACAACAACTTCAACCAGAGCTCGTGATCTGTTGACAAGTGTCCACTTATAGATCGATGAGTCTCATCTCTTCGACTCTTCGGGCTTCGAGTGTCTCAACACTTCGAGATTATTATCCCTCTGGATATTCCAACCTGTCAACATGTGTCCTCTTGGATCAAATGGTCCATATTCGCTACAGCTCTCTAGCTCTATGGACTTAAAAAATATCAAGTTTCAAACTTGCCTCCTCCCGGACTCTTGATATCTGACAGCTCAGATCCACTCTGGTGATCCAATGCTTGAAGTTTACCCCGAATAAACTAACGGCTTAGATCTATTCCTATGATCATATGAATGAGATTTTAATTCGGGTTTCCAGCTCTTCGGGCTTCGGAAATATCAGTTCTCAACCCTTGGTGAATTCTCTCTCCTGAGTGTGCGAAGAACTAAGACTCGTGCACCTTACTTTGATCAGATGATTGTTGATCCATTGCACTGTGATCCAACAACCATTGTCGCTCCTCCTCCTAAGCTTATGATCTCTGACTTAGAATATTTTCTAAGTGTTCAAAGGTTTCGAACCTTTTCTCCTCGTAAGAGTCCGACTCTTGGATCTTTTCAACACTTGTGAAAGTGTTATCCCTTCTGATCTTCATCCTTAAAGGTATTTTCGATTTCCCACGCACACCTTGCATTCTCGAGATTTCGATAACTCAAATCAAAGGATTTCTTGAAAATACATTCTTCTTGCCCACCTACTGTTCCTCTATTTCGGGTTCTTCAACGCTTGGTCTCTTCTCGACGCTATGCACATATTGCACCTGGTCTAAGTTTCCTTTGTTCTTTCTAAACTTCTTTGAGTCACTCCGAGACTCAATCAACATGCTCCTTGCATTCGAGATGAACACCTTTTATACGAGTGTCAGAAGAGAAACAATTGAATCTCATCCAGATTCGTCACAAAATCACACGATCAACCTCTCGAAAAATCATACATGAACGAAATAAACTAAAGAACACATACATAATATAACATTCATTGAATCACACATTAAGATGAACACAGTCCAAGGATTTGGGACAATTCTGTCTATTCTACTCATTCATGAAAAAAAATTACATAGTATTTCTTCTACTCTACTTTGTTCTATTGATCTCTCTCTGATCTCTATCTCCTTCTCTCTATTCTCATCAAAATTTTACAATGCAACATCAAACTATATAAGGATTGGCTCCATGAGCTCTCGTCGTCATGTCTACAACCTATCCTATCAAACTCTTAGCAGTTACCTACTTTGTCCTATTACAATAACTAACAGTTATTGCCAGATAAGAGTCAACACTCAAGATCTGCAACCCCTTACAGTCCTTCATGACTTTACAAACATGACATATTTAAAAATGTTGCTTTCAAATATATCTCAACAACACGATTTATTCCTTAGTTAATTTCTGATTTGAATCTCTGTCATGTTGAGATGTCATTTATTTTTCCTCTACACTTGCGTCTTTGGTTTTGAAGGCGATGCTCCTGCATCATACTCCTCTGGTTAAAATTTTCTTGGACTCCTGTCCATGAGGTCCTGTATTGTTTTTCCATGCTTCAAAATATCAGGTTCTGTGACCCAACTTGCATCTTCCATTGGATGATCTTTCCACTTCACTAAGTATTCAAGATATGTCTTCCTCTTGGTATTCTTTCCATCTCTTTGTTCAATGATTTTCTCCGTCTGAGGTTTTTTTGTTGTTGGCAATTGTACTTCCCACTGAACTTCCTTCTGATTATTCGATTCTCCTACCTCATCTCTCCTGTAAGGATACAGGTCTGCAACACTGAATATCAGTGATATCCCAACATTGTTTGGCAACTCAATTTCATAAGCATTGGCTGCGAATTTTTTGAGAATCCTGCATGGTCCTATCTTCTTCATCTTCAACTTGTTATATGTTCCCCTTCGGAGTATTTATTTTCTCAAATGAGCTAAAACTTCATCTCCAAATTCGAATTGAACTTCTCTCCTCTTTTGATCAACTCTGTTCTTATATTTCTGGCTGCTTTCCTGTAGCTCCTCTTTGACTTTGTCATGAAGTTTCTTCATTTCTATTACAAAATTATCTGCTGTGGCACTTATGAACTCATCTTGATTCAAATATCTCAATTCTGTAATCCCTCTTGGTTGTATACCATACACAATTTCAAATGGACTTTTTCATGTGCTCCTGTTCACTGAATTGTTGAATGTGAATTCTCCTTGTGCTAGAATCTGATCCCATTGACGACCTTGCTCAGTGAATAAACTTCTCAACAAGTTTCTCAAACTCATGTTTACTACTTCAGTCTGTCCATCTGTCTAAGGGTGATGTGTTGAACTAAAGGATAATTTCGTCCCCAGCCTTTTCCATAGAGTCCTCCAAAAGTGTCCTACAAATTTGGTGTCCCTATCTAAGACTACGCTCCTAGGAAATCCATGTAGTCTTACTAATTCTCTAAAAAACAAATTGGCTATGTGTGTAGCATCATTTTTCTTATGGCATGGTATGAAATGTGCCATTTTTGAAACATTTTCCACCACAACAAATATGGAATCGCTCCCTTTCTGAGTTCTAGGCAGTCCTAAAACAAAATCCATATTGATTGCATACCACAACCTTTATGGAATTGGTAATGGCTGATACAAACCAGTGTTTTGTTGTCTTCCTTTTGCATATTGACAAATGATTCATTTTTTCACAAACCTTTTCACCGCTTCCCTCATGCTCGACCAATAATACAAATTACTCAGTTGTGCAAATGTCTTATCATGAACAAAATGTCCAGCTAAACCTCCACTGTGTTTCTCCTTTAGCAGGTTATCTCTCATTGAGCATTTCAGTATGCACAATTGGCTTCCTTTGAACAATAATCCATCTTGGATCAAATATTCAGTCCACGAGCTTCTGTCTCCCAATAAATGATTCTTGCATGCCTCATACTCTTCCTTAAAATCTGCATCTTCTCTATACATCTCCTTGAGGTGTTCAAACCCTAAGGTCTCCACCTGGAATTCATGTACAATCAAACTCCTCCTGCTCAAAGCATCTGCAACTTTGTTAGCAGTTCCAACAATATGTTTAATAACAAAAGTAAAATTATGCATAAATTCTACCCATTTAGCATGTCTCTGATTCAACTTTTCTTGCCTAGTAATAAACTGCAAAGCTTGGTTATCACTGTACAAGACAAATTATTTAGGAATTAGATAGTGTCTCCACTCTTTGAAAGATTGAATCACTGCATAAAATTATTTTTCATATGTGGAATAATTTTTCTTGGCGTCATTCAACTTCTCACTAAAATAAGAAACTGGCCTATTATCCCGACTCAAGACTGCTCCAATAGGTAATCCACTTGCATCACATCTCACTTGAAATGTTTTTCCAAAATCTAGCAAGACCAGAATTGGTTGTTCTGTGATCTTCTCCTTCAACACTTTGAAATTTTTTTCAACTTCCTATGTCCATTTAAAAGACTTGTGTTTCTTCTTCACAATGTCCAACATGGGTGCACATATACCACTGAAATTTCTGATAAACTTTCTATAAAATCTTGCTAACCCATGAAAAATTCTTACCTCGAATATGTTGCTTGGCGATGGCCATTCTATGATTTCTCTCACCTTTACGGATCCATATTCAATTCATTTGAAGATATCCAAAAATCTAGGTAGTATATGATTTTTGTCTTCATAAAGGAACTTTTCTTTAGATTTAGCATCAATTTTTCATGCTGCAATTTTTCCATCATTGATGTCAGATGTATTAAGTGTTATCTCTTTTTTTTACTGAAGATTAATATGTCATCGGATATATTATGAAAAATTTTCCTATGAATTCTTTCAATACTTCATTCATCAATCTCATAAATATTAGCTGGGTGCGTTTTTCAACCCAAATGGTAACCATTCAGACAATCCTTCATTTGTCTTGAATGTTTGCTTCCATTCATCTCCCTCTCACTCTTAATTGATGATATTCACTCTTCAAGTCTATCTTGGAAAAATAGATTGATCCACTCAAGCCAGATCCATCAAAATCATCCATCCTTGGTAAGGAAATGCGTACCTAATGGTTATCTTGTTGATGGCTTGGGAATCTGTACACATTCTACATCCTCCATATTTATTTGGACTTAACAAAGTTGATGCTTGCACACATGGCCTTAGACTTTCCATGGATAAACCTTTATCCAACAACTCTTGGACTTGATTTTTCACTTCCTCATTCTCTCTAGGTGTCAACCTATAAGATTCTTTGTTTGGTAAACTAGTTCCTAGAATAAAGGTCAATATGATGGCTTATACTCTAATGGGTGGCAATGAGTGAGGAGTAAATCATCCACTACTATGTCGGAAAAGTTTTCTACTTGAGTTCTTGGATTTATTCAGTCAAATATTCCACATAATTATTTGTAAGGATAACTCTAGGCTTCCTCATAACAACAAAACTACATTTCTTTTTCCTTCTTCCTTCATTCAGAGTTCCTTCCACTCATGAGAAGTATGCTTGAACTAATTCCCTCTTCTCTTTGTCTTTGATTGGTAACAACATATGTGTTCTACCATTATTTTCTAGGGTATAAGTATTCTTTCTTCCATCATGAATAAATTTTCGGTCAAACTTCCATGGTATCCCCAAAAAATGTGAGGAGATCATAAGAATTCATCACACAATATTTCATCCCTGCCAACCTCGTATTTTATATTCAACTTGGAATTGTTGACTTACCATTACCCAGTGTCCTTTAAACCACGATACCTTGTATGGGTTTGGATGTCGCGGTGTTTTCAACTCCATCTTCTCCACCATCTATATGGATACTAGATTGTCCCGATTAACTCCCACGGTCTATGATCACCTTGAAAACTCCATGTTTCGCATTGAAAGCAGTTCCGAACAGACTTGTTCGCTGAATTGGTTCCTCTGGTTCCTTTTTTTGGTTTAAGAAGAGTCTTCCTCATCATGAGGTTCCTTCCTCGTTTTGTTTCTTTTGCTTCCACATGATTTTGTTCTTTAGCAATGTATGCTTCACCTCCCTCCTTCTTTCTTTCTCTCGGGACATTCCCAAGACTTGTGTCCTTGTTTTCCATAGGTATAACATTTAACTACACCTCCTTTGGCTCTTCCTAGTCCTCTATAAAAAAAAATTCCTCTGTGTTGTGCTTCTTTAGAACTTCCACAACTCTCATGGTGACTATGTTGTTTGTTAGCTTCAATCTTCGGTTTGGAACTTTTCTCTGTTGGTTCCTTTACCTCTGCTTGAATTTCCTCCTTTGTTTCATTCGCTTTGTTTCCTAGCCATTTTTTCTTGACTTTCAAGGATGCTTGATAAAAATCCTCGACTTTACTAACAAACATCATCCTAATTTCCTCTTGTATTTCATATGTTAGTCCATTGATGTATCTGGCTGTCTTCTCATATTCATTCTCCTTCAGTCTAGCCGCGTGTTTGGTTTCAAAAATTCCTCGGTGTGCTTTCCTTCAGCGATAATATCTTGTCTCGAGGTTACGCAATCCCTGAGCAGTTGATCGATAGTGCTTCGGGATAATTTTTTCTTTAGAGCTTAGCTAGCATCCTATCGATTTTTAATTTTTTTCTTTGGCTGCTCTAGCGTTGACTTGTAGTTCATCCCACCATAGTTGCTTGACTCTTTAGTCTTTTCACAACATGCTTCACCATCTTGTCTTCTTCAAATACTTCTTAATTGGAAGTATCTTTCCATAGCATGTACCCAATCTAACATTTCTTCAACTTCCAAATTGCCTGCCTTCATACATTGGTACCTCTATTCTTTCTTTGTCTCCTATCTTTGAAACAAATTTTATTAAGAGATCTTATGCAACATCCTCTTCTACATTTTATTCTTGATCTCGTATTAATCTCGGCTTCTTGATATCTCTAGCGTCACAGTTCTTCTGCAATGTTATTTCCATGGCATCTAGTCTCATTCTGAGTCACCTCATTTCTTATTCCATTTATGCGTTAGCTACTATATGCCTCATGGGTGGCATGATTCCTATAAGTCACCTACAAACATAAATCAAATTTTCTTGATACCAAAATTGATACCAATTTACCTCCTTTCTCCCTTTTTTGTTGTCCAACAAATGGAAACTCAATATCATCTCTAATACCACATGATGTAGCCCCCTACTCCCTTGTAGGGGTTGCATGACCTCTCGGTCAAAGGATCTTTCATTCTATGAGTCAAATGAATCTTTACGACCTTGTTAGTCCCACGTATTAATCAAACACAAGTCCTTTCAGGCTTCTGGTGTGTCTTATGATACCTAGTGACCTTTCCTTTAGTGCTTCATGAAATCTCTGATTTTGGTAACTCCTTTTCTGATAAGCCTCTCTTTGATGTGACCTTAGCGATGACTACACGATTGTAGGCATGGACACAAGCGATTTGAAGTCAAACTTCTTTTGGGCCCATAATTCTCCTCAAGCATCCACGTGTCCTTCTAACAAAACCATGGTTTGCATTGTGGACCGCCCTCAATATTTTAAACTACGTGCAACTCGCATCCCGCGTACTGCGGGATCGTCGATCTCCGCGATATTGATGATCTTTGCCTAAACTATGATTCATATCTCGTCTTCAAATACCTGAGGCCAAATCGTCGCCGAGAGATCAGCGGATGTGATCTCTTCGCAACTCTGGACTTCGATTTTTTGAAATCTCAAACCTATCTCTCTTCCATACTCCAATCCTATGGAGCTAATGATCTACGAACACATGTCCCATAAATCAGCGGTGTTGATCGCCAATTTCTGGACTCCAGATTTCTCAAACATCACCCTTTCCTTCTTTGGATTTTATCCAAAGACTCTGAAATCCCGCGTCGTGTCCTCCTTGGATCAATGGTTGCGATCCCTTCATGTTTATGGACTTCAGACTTTTCAACTCTCAATTTTTCTCTCCCCATGAAGTATGGGATTTGTACGCATATCCTCTTCATCAATGATCAGGATTACTTAGGGACTTTGAGTGTATGGATCTATACCCGCGTCTCTCCTGAATCCGGCGGTTAGATCGCCAGTCTTGGGGGTTTGTAGTCTCGGTTCTCAATGAAACTCCCGCAACAACTTACCTAGAGCTAGCGATCTATTGACAAGTGTCCACTTATATATCGATGACTCTTATCTCCTTGGCTCTTCGAGCTTCGAGTGTTTCAACACTTCTACCTTCACCTTCCTCTGGATATTCAGACATGTCAACACGTGTCCTCCTGGATCAAACCAGTGCATGTTAAGCTCTAGGCTCTTGGGATCTACGCCGAAAATCTCAGAGTTTCAAACTTGCCTCCTCCTAGACTCATGGTATCTGATGGCTCAGATTTACTTGGGCAATCCGATGCTTGGAGTTTGCCCAGAACAATCTGACGATTCATATATGTTCCTGCTAATCATGCGGTTGAGATTCTATTTCGGATTTTCAGATCTTCCATATTTGGAAATATCAGTTCTCAACCTTTGGTGAACTCTCTCTTCTGAGTGTGCGAAGCACTAAGTCTTACGCACCTTAATCTGATTAGATGATAGTTGATCCGTTGCACTGTGTTCCAATGAGCATTGTTCCTCCTCCTCCTAAGCTTTTGATCTCTCAGAATTAGAACATTTTCTAGGTGTTCAAAGGGTTCGAACCTTTGCTCCTCTTGCAAGTCCATCTCTTGGATCTCGTCAACACTTGTGGTATCTCTTCAATCTTCTTCCTTAAATGGATTTTCGATTACCCATGCACACCTTGCATTCTCGAGATCTCGATAACTTTCGGATCGAAGGATTTCTTGAAAATTAATTCTTCTCGCCCACCTGAAGTTCCTTTGTGTTGGGTTCTTTGATGCTTGGTTGCTTCTCGATGCTGTGCACACCTTGCACCTATTCTAAGTTTCCTTTGTTCTCTCTGAACTTCTCAGAGTCAATCTGAGACTCAATTGTGCTCCTTGCATCCAAGATGCACACCTTGCATATGAGTGTTAGAAGATAAACAAATTAAGAAACTCATCAATTTTGTCGAACTCATACAATCAATCTATAGAACAATCACGCATGAAAAAAATAAACTAAAGAACACATATAGAATATAAAATTCATTCAATCACACATTAAGATGAACCTGAGTCCAAGGATTTGGGACAATGTTGTCTATTCTATTCATTCATGAAAACAAATTACATAGTATTTCTTCTCTATTCTATTCTCTGATCTCTCTCGATCTCTATATCCCTTCTCTCTATTCTCATCAAAATTTTACAGTACAGCAACAAACTATCTAAGGACCGACTACATGAGCCCTCGTCGTCCTATCTGCAACCCTATCCTATCAAACTCTTAGTGGTTACCTACTTTGTACTATTACAATAACTAACAATTATTGCGATATAAGAGTCAACACTCAATATATGCAACCCCTTACAGTCCTTCATGACTTTATAAACACAACATATTTAAAAATGCTTCTTTCAAAAATATCTCAACAACTCAATTTACTCTGATTTAGATTTTGATTCAAACTTCTGTCTATCATGTTGAGATGTCGTTTATTTTTCCTCCATGCTTGCGTCTTTGTCTTTGAAGGCGATGATCACACATCAGTGTTCCTATTACCACAGTAATAATTGAAGTTGAAAAACTATGTAATAGCGTTGGATATCCTATGAGTGTTTCAGGTATGTGCATGTTTTATTAATGGTTATACCGTATCTCTTTTTTCTTGTTTAAATTATGTATTTAAGTATGTATGGAATTGTCTGATTTGTACACATAAATGTTCTAGCCCTGTGGTGGCTTAGGTTAAAATAAGTGGACTATCAGTTCATGGAAACAGGCATGGTTTTGTGATGCAGTCGAAACTCCCTAGTTCCCCAAGTCCTACGGGAGGATGGGGATGCAATAATCTCAAGATAGGTAGCTCGGGTCTCTATGGGGTGGGAAGATGTGATAACTCATAGTTCTATAATTGATGAAGGAGTGAAAGAGTTGTGTATAAGACCCTTCTAAGTGTTAAGATCAATAGAAAGAGAACAAGGCATATGCTAGCGCCTAATTCCTTTATAACTGATGAATCTCAGGAAGGATAACAAGATTCAAATGCCGAGAAGGGGATATCCTTTCATTTTGAAGATGAACAAAGCGATGATTAGTTTGGGAATCAACTCTGTCCTGACCATTAGATTTGAAGAAGGGCCCTTGGAACATTAGCCTCGACTCCTTCCATTATTCACAAGTTCGTGAATGTTGGTAATGATAAATTAAAGGCAGATTACACAAAACCAGAGACCTCGAGAAGAGGCAGTAGACCATTGATTTGAGATAAGTCTCGATTGTCCAATCTATGAGTTAGGAGTTTGCACTTTGGGAGGATTGCGATTTGGAGTGACTAAAACCTCCGAAGGCCAAAGTCACGAATTAACATTTAGTCGTTGATCTAAGATCCTTCAGGATCCTTCTCGATCATCCAATATATGAGTTCGGAGTTCTCGCTTCGAGAGAGTTGCGAGTTGGACTGATCAAAACCTCTGAAGCCAGTGCAGTGACAACTGCGTGGCGTCAGTCCTGCCTGACTAGGGTCATATGAAGGAATGGGCTAGCATGGAAAGCTAGCATGTTTCTCAAATCCTTCAAGGGGCTAGGAAGGAGCAGTAGTTTTGGAAGACATTATATGAAGAAAGTGGAACCTATAGAGAGTTAAGGAAGGAGAAATTATGATCCCCCACCCCTTAAAATTAGGGGTCGAGAGTGTGTTACAGGGGTGGACCCAAGACTTAGTTGAAGTACAAATATTCTAGGCATCTAGGGCCAAACATGGCACCTCAAACCACCACACATGACCTCTCAATGTTTTAGGTGGTTTATAGGGCTCAAGGTCATGAATGACACCTCAAATGACCATAGATCACCTATTAATGGGATCTATAGCCTTCAAGTGGGAATATGGGAATCATTAATATGTTTGAGCACTAGGTATGGGTATTGTTTCCTTGGAAGGGATCAAGGGAGGAAACCTAGGATTTAGTTCCTAGAGGAAGCTTCTAGGCATCCACAACCATCAACAACATGTTGAAATACCACAAAGGACCTTTATGGGGTATCCTTGGTCTCTAGACGAGGATGGACAATAATATTGAGTCTTTGAATGTTGAGTATGATTCTTTGGAATGTAGATATTTTCAAGGGAAGAAACACAAATCTTAGGTGCTAAAGGAATTCTATAGGCTTATGGGGCCATGAATGACCCCTTGACCCACCACAAATGACCTATAAAGGGAATCCTTTTCCCCTAACTAAGTATATAGGTACCACTAACATATTTTAACTTAATAGGTATGTGTCTTGGGTCTTGGACATGGCTAAGGGAGGAAACATGAACATCAGGCCCTAATGGAAGCTTCTATTTATCTAGGGCTAGGAAGGATGCCTCAAACAATCACGCATGGCCTATTTAGGGTATAATTGGTTTGTCATTGGGGATCTTGATGTGATTATGTGGTTTTGAGTAGTAGGTATGAGGCACTAGATATTATCTAGGAAAGAAGGCCATGGATTAGATCCTAAAAAAATATTTGAGGCATCCAAAATCATGAACAATGCCTTGAAGAACCACACATTATCTCTAGAGGGAATCATTGGCCTTAGACAAAGGATGAGTGAGTTCCCCTAACAATTTTTTTTTATAATTAGGTATGGGTCTCAAGGACTTGATATGGTCGATGGGGGGGGAACCCAAGCCTTAGGTGAAGTAAAAATATTCTAGGAATATAGGGACAAACAGAACAAAACAAATTTCCACACCTTCCTCTCAAGGTATTAGGAAGCTTCCAAGAATCAAGGGTATTGAATGACACCTCAAGAAACATAAATGACCTCTCAAGGGGACCTAATTTGGCTTTCAAATGTTGATATATGGGCATTGTTAGGACATTTTTAGCACTAGCTGTGGGTCTTGGATACTTCAACATGATTGAGAGAGGAAACCCTAGCCTTAGGTCCTAAAAAAAGATTATATAATTTTAGAGCCATCAACAACATGCTAACCCACCATAATGGACCTTTCAAGGGTATCCTTGAAAGTGCGTAGATGGGGATAGTCATCATCGTTATTTTTTTAACATTGAGTGTGATTCTATAGAATTTGGTATGGTTAGGGGAACATACTCATAATTTAGTCCCTAAAGGAATCTTATAGGTTTCTAGGGTCAATAATGACACTTTGAACCACCACAAATGACCTACCATGGACTTCCTTTTCCTCTAACTAGGAATATAGGTAACACTAGAATTTTCTAGCAATAAGTATGGGTCTTGAGATCCTCTACATGGCCAAGGGAGGAAACATAAATTTTAGAGCTAAAGGAATCTTATAGCCACCTAAGGCCAAGAAGGATTCCTCAGACAACAATTGATGGCCTCTTGAGGGTATCAATGGCCTCGTGTTTTGCGTGTTAATGCCATTAGGTGGTTTTGAGTAGTACATATGTGTCCCAAGGCCTTTGAAATGATATAGGGAATAAGACCATGAATTAGGTGCTAAATGAATTTTTAATACATCCACATCCATGAAGAATTCCTCAAAGCACCATATATTACCCTCTGGAGGTTATCCTTGGCCTCTAAGAAAGGTGGTTGTTCCCTCACAATTTTTTATCATTAGGTATGGGTCTCAGGGTGTGATATGGTCAAGGGGGGGAAACCCAAGCCTTAGGTGACTTGTAAATTTTCTAGGCATGTAAGGCCAAACACGACACCTCAAAACACCACACCTAGCCTCTTGAGGTCTTAGACAAATTCTAGAGCTCAAGGATCAAGAATGGCACCTCAAGCAACCATAAATGAAATATTGAGTGGATCTCTATCTTTCAAGTGGGGATATGAGCATTGTTATCATATTTTGAGCACTAGGTATGGATTTTGGTTACTTTGAAATGATCAAGAGAGGAAACCTAGGAAATAGGTGCTAAAGAGAGCTTCTAGGAATCTAGGGCGATCAAAAACATATTGACCCACCACAAAGTACCTATCAAGGATATCCTTACTCTTTATATAGGTATAGTCAGTATTATGAAGTTTTTTAACATTAAGTATCAATCTAGAGAATGTGGATATGGTGAGGGGAACAAACCCAATAATTGGGCCTTAAAGGAAGCTTATAGGATTCTAGGGCTATGAATGACAATTTGAACCACCACTATTGACATATTGAGGGAATCAGTTTCCTCTAGCCAAGTATAATATACAATAGATTTTCAATCATTGGCTATGGGTCTAAGGGCCTGAGACATGGACAAGGGAGGAAATGTGAATGTTAGTCCCTAAATGAAGCTTCTATCCATTGAGGGACAAGAAGGATGTAAAACACACATGGCCTCTTGAGGATATTATTTGCCTATTATTTGGTATGTTAGTGCCACTATATTGTTTTTAGTAGTAAGTATTTTTTTTCCTAGGGAGTTGGAAATTATCTAGGGAAGAAGGAAATGACTTATGTAGTAAAGAAATCTTTGAGCAATCGAGATCAATGAGAAATCCCTCAAATTACCTCTGAAGAGTATCCTTGGCCTCTAAGAAACATGTTAATTCCCTCACAAGGTTTTCATCATTAGGTATTTTTCTCAAGGAATTCATATGGTTTGAGGAAACCCAAACCTCAATTTAAGTACAAATATTCTAGAAAGCTAAGGAAAAACATGATGTATCAAACCACCATGCCCAACCTTTTGAGGTTTTAGGCATCTTATAAGACTCAAGGGCCATTAATAACACTTTAGAAGACCATATATGACCTTTCTAGGGGATCTTTATCCTTCAAGTGGGGATATGAGAATCATTAGGATATTTTGAGTGCTTTCATTATGGTTCTTGGGTCCTTGGACATGATTGTGAGAGGAAACTTAGGCCATAGATCCTAAAGGAATATTGTAGCCATCTAGGGACATTAATGATATCTTGAATCCCATAAAGGACCTTTCATGAGTATCCTTGGTCAATCGATGGGGATAGTAATTGTTATGAATTTTTTAACATTGAGTATGAGTCTCTAGAACTTGGATATGATCAGGGGAAGAAACCCAAGATTTAGTCCATAAAAGAATCTCATAATCTTATAGGGCCTAGAATGATACTTGGAACCACAACAAATGAACTATTAAGGACATCCATTTCCTCTAAATAGGTAAATATTTAACACTTACGATTTTGAGCAATGACTATGAGTATTGGGGACATAGACATGGCCAAGGGGGAAATATGAATGTTAGTCCCTAAAGGAAGTTTCTATCCATATAGGGATAACAAGGATGCCTTGAAAAAAAACACAAGTATTATTGAGGGTATCAATGATAGGACCTAGAAGGGAGGATAAAAATTAAAAGGGAGGATATTGTTGGATAAAAAGTAAAATATCTTGGATCCTTCAAGTTCCTTATCCATTTCTATGAAATTTTTTATGACCATGTAACTACTACCTTTTTACCTTCTTTATTGCGTTAAAAATTTGGAGGCTAGTTGTATCCCTTGAACTTTGACCATGCCCAATTTAAAAATTTGGAGGCTAGTTGTATCCCTTGAACCTTGACCATGCCCAATCCACTCTTCATTTCATATCTTCACACACTCTTCATCATTTACTACTCAAGGTTAAAATTAAAAGGGGTTGTTGGATTTGTATATTTTCTATATATATGCAATATGATTGGAGAGTGGTTAAAATTCCCTACTACTTCCACCCAGGTTCAAATATTTCGAACTTCCATCAAAGTGTTTCTAAAACAAAAAAACTATCCATCCTTTTGGAAACTCATGCATCTCCTACCCAATTATTCCTCTATGTTGGCACAAGCTTGACAACTTAAACATCTACTAACCTAAGATCCTCTATCTTGAACCTTAAGAATTTATATAGACTATCCAATTTGGTAGACTTCCCTCAAACCTTATATACTTTTAAGGTGTGTTGACACGAAGTTTAATTTTTATACCCTTTAAAATTGAAGCTTCATCTTTTCCTAAGTCATGGAGCCGCCCTTAGTCCAAAAAAGGGAGCCAGAGTCTTTCGTTCCTTTTTCGGGTTTCGAGATTCGGTTTTTCTCGAGGTATGATCTTCAACCATCCCAATTTCCCGGTGCCGAAATATCAAAACCGTTTAACATATTAAAACATATAAAAAAATAAAAAGGGGGGAAGAAATAAATGTTACATTTTTCGTCGCTTTCCACAAAGCACTCTTTAATACGTAATTAATTAAACTCCTAAACGCAATCATCTTTCCCTTAATCTTTCACGATTCAAGTTTCTTTCTACTAAAGCGTTTTCAAACTCTCATCCTTCGAACTCCCAATCCTCGATTTTTCGAAAAGTAAAAGTAAAAAATAACATTCACTAATATTGATTAATTAAATCTTTAATACAAATGATTAGTGACTCACTAATCCCATCGTAATTTCACGATCCGGGGTTTTCTTATGACATATCTCCTGACAACAGGACCCTGAACTTCTGAAATGCGAAATCGTGTTTTCTTTAAACAAATTCTAAGATTAAGGTTAAGTTGTTTTCAAAACATGATTAGTGATAACTAAGTTGCTTTTCGCATTTCGTGAATTGAAGAAGGTAGTGATTTTTGGAATTCCATTTTTGAAATCACCGATATACGACAGTATTAATAATGGGTAAATGAAGATACTTTTTTATGCAAAAGTGTATCTCCAGGCATATCTTTCCATTAAAGAATTAATTTTTCATCGCCTGTATCAGTACGCTTGTCATAACACAAATTAAGGGTTGATAAAACTCATATGTTTCAAACTTCATTCTTGTCCTTTACATCTGTAACAAGTCACATTTATCCACTTTTATACACATCTTCTCTGTAAACAGGTTTCTGGTCCAGTGCAAATATCATGGCACCTAAGAAAGCACCCAAGAAAAGAGAGGAAGTTGTAGAAATATCGAGTCCAGATGGAGACGTTGTATCTGATACAATACCGCATGCCATCGATTCCATAAAATCCTGGAGGAAAAATTTCGAAACTCTGGATTATGAAATTAAGAATTTCCATCATGTGCCGAAAAAAAACTCTGAGACATAGCGAAGTCTGAACTTCACAAAGTAGCTACACGACTGCGACTCATGACTTATAACGACATGATCAGTTGGGCCTTAGAGCCAACAAATGTGAAAACGAGAAGCATTCTGGACATCCAAGGGGTCGTCATTGGCTTTTTCAGATTGGAGCATATACAAGTAATGTATAAAGTGTTTCCCATTCCCAAGTATATTTATAATAAAGATTTCATGAGTGAGTTTCAAAGGAAATAATGTTTTGAGTCAGACCAAAACTATCCTGGCATAATCAAAGATGGATGGAGACACGAAGAAAAATTCAAGGCCGACACCCATGGTGTTTATGCCACAACCTCTTGAAATGAGTATATGATCTATGTGGCGATGATGTTATGTAGACTTTTCGAGAAGAAAATTCCTACCCATTTCCCTGCAGAATGGGTAACTCTTTTTCACGAGGCAACATAAGGTTATAGCTTCAATTGGGAGAAGATTTTATCCGATAACATAACGAAGGAGGTCATGGAATATCAGACTGCAAGATCCAAAGGCTGACCAATAACCTTTTATATGTCTGCATACATCATGGATTCTATATGCTTCACAACTCCTTTCCCTTTAATGAATTGGAGTTGGAATCCGACTTACCCAAAACCTATTCATGACTATCATTCTAAACTTTTGGAAGAAAACGCCAAGGACTCATTCTATGAAATCTGTCATTTCATGGTGATAACACTACATTAGATGCTATACGGCTATGCACCTCCCCGCATTTCAAATTTGGTCATAGGAAGCCTCAGGGCAGTTGTTGACTGGTTTATAGAGGAAAATTTCTCCTACATCAAAGTTTTCGGATGTTCAATCCCTCCACATGCGCTCCTGAAATTCCTCCCTGACAGACTGGTTTGCAGGGAGGTAGCTCATAAAATAGTAACAGGTGGAATTGGGATAGAACTAAAGACGACTCAAAAGAAGTCTTGGCGAGTTTTTCCCGTTCAGATCGGGAAATTTTCACTTCTCAATTTGGGTCATTACAAAGTCGAAGCGACAACATTGGAGGAGGTCAAGTTGGTAGAGCTCGAACACAGGAAGCACGACCCTTACCAGTTAGTGGGAAAACAAATGGCCCACTGTAATATGAAGGCTTATGAACATGAGAATTCCCCTTGTGGTGACATGTTCAAAGGGACTAGGACCTATGAGGAGGTGTTAGAGAGGGTACAAACACTGTCGTCTGTATTGCAAGCTAGTTTTCATACCTTCCAGAAGCATAGGCGAAGTGGTTTTCCTAATGTACTACAAGGAGAAGCAATCACCCTTCCTCGGGAAGAAGAAGATAATCCTCCAGGCTTCGGACAAAAAGCACATGATAAAGTCAATCCCGAAGAATTCCCATAGGAGACTGAAAGGTCTTCACAAAATGAAGAGGCCTTACAGACAAAAAATACAGAGACGGAAGCAGAGAGGAGGTCCGGGACACCTCCCGAGTCTAGTAAGTCCACTTCCCTTTCATTACCTTCTCTTGATGTCAATATAACTAAGGTCATAGGAGAAATAAGATCTACAGAGCTAGGAAGTCCCATAGCTTCCTTAACCCCTTTACAGTCCACCTTTGGACTCCCACAGATGGGAGCCATATATGTTAGTGATCTCACCCCTATCTCCAGAGACGAGATCCATCCTTCTAATTATTTTTTCAGCAAAAAGAGGAAGGTTGTCCTAAAAAAAAGAGATGTATATGAGAGAGGGGGTTATGGTGAAGAAGCATAGGGCCTTAGTAGATGGCCAGAATTTGGAAGAGGAGGATTTCTCTACAGAGGTAACATGCTCCATGGGATCCATGGAAACAACAAACCTTTTTACTATGGAGAACATGGGATCAAGGATAAATAAGAGTAACCACACAATAGCTCAATTGCAAGACCAATTAAAGAATGATGAGAAAAACATTAGAGAAGAGTTGAATAAAAGCTTGGAGCAGGCTAGAGTTGTTGAAAGGAAAGAAATTCAATCACTCAAATCAAGCCTGGATGAAATGAACCAGAGGATACAAGCAAGTCAGGTGCAGGTTACTCAAGAAAAGGAACTCGTAAAACAACTACCAGATAAGTTAAATTTGACAGAAGGATGATTTGTAGACTTAAAGGATTTCCAGACCCTCTCGCTGGAAGCACATACAAAGATAGAAACCGAGTAGCAGAAATTAATCTCCAAAATAGAGATCATCTGGAATTACTTTCAAGAGGTAAGCAAATCCCTTGATAATATTATTTTACTAGAAAAGGAGGCTAAAGCAACAAGGAATACCTTCCAGAAAGTAGTTGCATGTTCAGGAAATAGAGAGATGGCGAAAAATCTAAATCTTTCTGTCACAGAACAAATAATAGGAGACATCATGCTCAAGGTATGGGAAACAAACATATCCGAAAAAAAGAAGATATTCAAAGAAATCAAAGACGACTGTCAGGGAATATTTGATTCTTTGAATAAGAAAGCATTGGTTATTGAAAGAAATGATTGCTCTGAGCCACTGGGGTAGATAAACATTGTGAAACAACAGTTGAACTACAAAGAGGGCTTAAAGGAGATTCAGGAAGAAATTTGACAGTTAAAGGAAATCGATGCCAACCTAATAGAAATATTGTTGGTACAACCCAATTTAAAGTTGCAAGTGATCAGGTTTGTCGAGAAAGGTTTTGAAGACCAGTTTCCAAAGGTACAAAGAAAGTTTTATCTGTTTGAGACTAGGGATCTTCCGACACCTCCTAGAAATTTTGTTCATTTTTTGGAGAAATGTATTGAATGTATAGCATCAAAGGAGGGAGAGAATTCAACTAAACAATGAAGTATCATTTGAAATCTTATACTATTGAAATGATAGACAAACAAAATTTAATCATGCAATGGTTAAGGTTGTAGTTTTGTAACTATTTTTCTCCTAAAAAGTAGGAGATTGCCAACCATCAAGTATTGATGACCTTGTATAAATACAAGGAGCGAAGACTGAAAGATGGTTTTTTTTTTCTCTAAAAAGGCATTTTGAGGAAGTAATTTTCAAGAGACTCTGAATTAATAGAAATGCAGATTGAAGATTCCAGATTTTGTCACGTCTGAATTATGTCTTCCCCTGTCTTTTCATCTTTCTTTCATATATTTAATTGATGAATGCTTGGATACAATTTAGTACAACCTCTAATGTGGAAATTATTATTCTTGTTATTTAAATCATTTACAATTTTTCCTCTATATCAATTATCAACAGATATAAGATCTGTAAATGTTTAGATTCCAATATTATATGCTTCATTAATATTTTTCTTGTTTCATAGACTTCTGTTACAATGTGAGATTCCTCTTAAATTGATGCCTCACCTTGTTAATAGCTTTATGTTTTTCCTCATATCATGCATGTTTCCTTTACTTTAAATTTAACTCATATACTAGAAATGGCCTACAATTTAGTCATCCTATTAATTCGTGTTTTAAAATCATTCTGTTTACATTGTGAAATAGAGAGAATGAAGCCTAAAAAGAAAACACATAATTGTATCTTCTTTACCATTACCCTTCATGACAGTACCAGTTTCAAGGCAGCCTAACATCGAACCCAGTCTTTCGGATCAAACCAACATCGCTCTAAATTTATTTAACACTATATTACAAACAACAAATACCCAGGTTGAGTTAGAACATTCATGGGAAACAATTGAGAGAGATATTAGCATTCAGGAAAATTGGGAATTTCGACAGAGACAGTTGAGAAACCAATTATAGCCCTCACCTTTTAATCATTGATTTTTTTTTCCTCAACATCCTCTATCTTTTCAGATGCCTTGAAATTATACTTTAGAGAGTTAAAGTATAAAATTAGGAACAACATCTTTTTGGCGCCGTTGTCATGGAACGAAAAAACGAAGCTTTTTCACTGGGAAGAACGACATTGACACTTTCCTTTTTTGATAGTGAAAAACGTTTGAAATCCTTCTAAGGGTACCTTTATCTTTCACTTGGCAACTCCACATTGTTTAAACTTGCGCTTAACCAGAATAACACCAGGAAGAATCCAGACAACAAACAAATTTCGCCTTTTTCCGACCCTGAAAAAATTCTAAAATAAAAAAGATACTTCCTGCAGACTGTCTCATCGACAAATAAAAATTATCAACCTAAATTTACACACTCTGACTTCGAATATCAACATGGTGAATCAAGTATTCCACCCCCTTGCGAGAAATACTCCGCTGATAAAGTTACATCCCCTTAATCAGATTTGGTTTTGCCTATTTTTAAGAGCGAATCTTTCTTAGTCGTTTCCCACACCAATAGAAAATCAAGATCTGCCTCACTTCTTGTTGCGAACGATTCTCCCTCACTTCTCGAGGTTCGATTTCCTACCTCTCAAAACTAAGACAATTATCCTATATATCTCGACTCAACCTCTGTTGATTCTCCTATATTCTCACCCTATGGTTCTGAAGGAACCAGTCCACATTCCCCAAGCTCCTCTTTCTCAAGTTTCCTCCCCATCGATAACCTATTTCTTGAAATCTTTCCTTATAACCCCCAAACTTTAACCGCTAAATCCACAATGTCCGCGACTGGAGGAGGTGGGGCAGGAGGTGCTTCCACAGGTGGTATAGGAGGAGGAGCAGGTGGCCAAGAACTGCCTCTTCATATATTTGCAAAGGTTGCTGCAAGATATGCCCCTCTGGCTCTACCAGTCTCTCTCCATGATTTACCAGAAAATTACATGAAAAACTCACCCAAGTTCACAGGATAGGGCGATTTAACGACAACTAAACACACAAATTTTTTTGATCAATTCACTGACATTATTGGATTAGAACATGAAGATGTTTACTCCAGACTCTTGGTTGAAACCTTTGAAGGGCAAGTAAGAACCTAGTTTCGAGGCCTAGCAGCTAGATCTATACCGTCATACGATGAGCTTGAAAACACTTTTATCAGATAGTGGGGTGAGTGGAAATACCATCTTTATTATCTAACCGAATTTGGGGCTCTTAGAAAGAAAAAAATTGAATCGGTTCTTGACTTTCCCCAACGATTCAATAAATTATACAATAAGATCCCAACCGAGGTCAAACCCTCACAACCTGTAGCGAAAGGGACTTTCACTGGAACCTTTGATTCTGACTTCGCCCTATTATTAAGGGAGAGAAGATAAGTAGATCTCACCAAGATGCAAGATGATGCCTTGGAAATCGAATCTAACATGATGGCATTAGGGAAGCTGAAAGCCAAATTTGAGACTGGAAACAAAGAAATCAGGAGATACAGGGAGCAAGGAGGAACCTCTGGATCAAGAAGATCTTCAGAAGACAAAATGGATGATATGGCTAGAATCATCAAAGAACTGTCAAATAAAATATCGAGAATGGAACTAGATCAAGCTAAGAACGAACACTACCCTAGAAAGGAGTTAAAGAAGAACCCTAATACTCAAAACCACCAAAAACAAATTAAGAGTGAAGATCGAAAAATCCAAACCCCTTTTAAAAGAGAAAAATTTATAGGAGGACAAGACTTGGAGGATTTCGAGGAGTTAGAAGAGGATATGAACAATCATGGAGATGATTGCCTACAAACTTATATAACAAGACACGATTACGAAAAGTCTCTGACTACAGAGTATAGGACTGAGAGTAACAAGAAAAGTAGTGTTTCGGAATATTTGACTTATCAAGGAATAGTGAATGGTATAATGGTCTAGCTCTACCAGAAATACAACATAAGACCTAGAAACAGGGTTTCCACAACCACTCCAGTTAAAATGATACTATCGAGGGTTGAAATTGACGAAGCAGTTTCAAAAATCACTGAAAAATAGACTAAAGGGACTAAGATCGCTAACATACAGTCTATTAAAACAAAGACAACAGAAATGCCACCCTTAATCACGCAGAAACAAGACACCCCTGTTACCTAAACAAAGGCCCCTCAACTAAGGAAATCTGAAAAGAAAGGGTTGGAGACTCAAACCATGGAAATCGACAAAACCATTGGAAGCTTTAATCTAGAGAATGAAATCAATAAGATCAAAATCCCTATTCCGCTTGTCGAATTGGCCAAAAACCTGATATACCGAAAACAAATTGCTAAAATGATTATCTTTTCGGAAAATGAAAGTTAGGCCGATGTTATAAACTTAGAAGATGATAAGCCTAACATAATTTTCGGCCCACACTTCAAAGGTGATAGAGACATTGTTGCCCCTTTCTACATCACTTTGACTGTTTTCAACCATTTCCTCCATAACTACATGTTAGATTATAGGGCCTCTCACAATGTGATGCCTAAAGCAATCATGGACAAACTCAGCCTTGAAATCACCAGGCCTTATGGAGATTTATATTCATTTGATTCAAGGAAAGTCAAGTGTATATGCATGATAAAGGACTTAGTTGTAAACCTTGCACAAGTACCTGCAAAAAGCGTTTTAATGGATGTAGTTGTCGCAGATATACCCCCAAAATATGGCATGCTCTTGTCCCGATCCTGGGGTGCTAAAATTGGAGGTTCCCTCCAACTTGATATGACGTACGCAACAATTTCCATTTTTGGAGGACATTTCACGCGATTGTATAGAGAAACCAGGTTATCATTTACGGTTAGTGACCCTCTCAGCCCAAATAATTATCTTGTATATATTGTTGATCAGGATTTAGGTAATTGTATATCATCTATAGATGATGATGTTGATTTGTGTATAGAAGAAAGTTGTACAAGAAATAAAATAGAAAAAGAACAAATAAAACATGATGTATATAACACGTGTGTTTGGAAAATGTTTTTTGATGGTGCTTCATCTTATCATGGAGTTGGGGATGGAGTAATTTTTGTGGCACCTGATAACCAATTCATTATCTCTTTCTCTTATAGGCTACAATGAAACATTGACCACACTAATAATGTATGTGAGTACAAATCTCTAGTGTTAGGGTTAGAGGCCGCTAGGAGAATGAAAATTAAAAACTTGGAATTTTTTGGTGATGCAGAGTTGATCATGAAGTAGGTTAATTTCCAGTACTAGGCCAAACATCCTAGGTTAAGGTCATATCGAAATTGTGTTTGGGACCTAATCGAATTTTTTTTCTCCTCTGTTAATATTCACTTCATTTCGAGAGAAGAATTCAACAAGCGGATGCTTTAGCCAAAGCAACTTTGAATTTCGCACCTCCCACTACTTTCAAACTAAAATATCATATACAAATGAAACATAGGACTTCCATACCCAATAACATACAACATTGGCAAGTCTTTGAGGATCATGAACAAATCTAAATTTTTTTAGAAACAATAGACGAGTTCATCGAAACGCATGATGACCAAGAGAACTAGAATGATCCTATTTGAATCATGCAGGAAGGGGAAGACCCCCAAGAGTTCCAGGATAAAATCTCTAGTCAGCGTATGTTTGTTTTAAAAAATAATCAGATACCCAAGGGCCTGATTCCCTTAGAAACAATCTTTAATCATGATGACATCCCTTTGAATATTACCTTACAGCCTCAGTCGGAAGAGGTCGAAGATTGCAATATAGGTATCGAAGAGATTCTTAGATTAGTTAAAGTATCTAGGTACCTGTCTCCCAAAATCAAGAGAAAATATGTTGAGTTGCTTAAAAAATACAAAGAAGTTTTTGCCTGGCCCTATGATGAGTTGAGAACTTATGATACGACTACCATGGAACATAAAATTCCATTAAAACCAAGCGTCAAACCTTTTAGGAAAAAACTCAGGCAGCTTAACCCTACCTTATTACCGATGATAGAAAAAGAAGTCAAAAAACTGTTGGATGCTAAAATCATAGTTCCGCTGAGATACTTTGAGTGGGTAGCTAATTTAGTCCTAGTGAGAAAGAAAAAAAACAAGATCAGACTGTGTGTCGATTTTAGAAACCTGAATCAATCATCACTCAAAGACAATTACCCATTACCCAAGATGGATCACATTTTATAAAAAGTAGTTGGAGCTAACATAATGTCTATGATTGATGGTTTTTCAAGCTACAATCAGATCACAGTGCATCTGGACGATAAAGAAAAAACTTCTTTCACTACCCCTTGGGGTACTTTTATGTACAATAAAATTCCTTTTGGTTTAATGAATGAAGGGGAAAATTTTCGTGCCATGGATATCGCTTTCGTGGGTGAAAGAGATAAGTTCATTGTTATCTATCTCGATGACCTGACTGTATTTTCCAAATCTGATGCAGAACATCTAATGCACCTTAAATAAACCTTTGAGAAATGTCAAAAATTTGGTTTGTCACTCAATCCCAAGAAATCTCATTTCACAATGAAAGAAGGTAAACTCTTGTGCCATATCATGTCTAAAGATGGAATCAAAATCGATCCAAAAAGGGTTGAGGCAATAGATACTATAAATTTTCTAGAAATGTAAAAGAAATTCAGTCTTTTTTAGGAAAAATAAATTTCTTGAGGAGATTCATCCCTAACTTTGCTGAAATTGTAAAATTGATAACATATATGCTCAAAAAGGACAGTGAGGTGAGATGGACTAGCGAAGCCAAAGCGTCATTTCAACGCATCAAGAAAGTAATAAGTGAAGCACCGGTCCTGGCAAGCCCAGATTACACAAAAGAGTTTTTTATTTTTTCTTTTGCTTCAGAACATACTATCATAGCTGTATTGTTACAAAAAAACGAGGAAAGTTTTGAGCGGCCCTTTACATTTTTTAGTAAAAGTCTCAGAGATGCTGAGTTGAAATATGATATATTGGAGAAACAAGCCTATGCAATGGTGAAATCTCTCAAGGCTTTCAGAACTTACGTGTTGCACTCAAAGCTCATTGCTTATGTACCCTCTAGCTCTGTTAAAGATATATTGGTGCAACCAGACAACGATGGAAGAAGAGGCAGGTGGTTATCTAAGATCTAGGAGTTTTACCTAGATGTCAAACCAACTAAAATGATCAAAGGTCATGGTTTGGCCAAATTGCTTATCGAATTGAGTTTAAAAGCACTTGGGATAAATCAGTTGCAAGAGAACGAGGGATTTCTGGAAATAGACGAGCTTGATGTCACTTCACCTACAACCAAAATTCAAGAGAAGTTTTCTACTTTGGCCTGGTATCGCGACATCGTCCATTACCTACTCATGCTTCAATGTCCTAGTGATTTAACCCCGTTTAAAGTTAGGACCCTAAAGCTACATGCTGTAAAATACTGTATCATAGATGCTAAATTTTATTGGAAATACCCCTTGGGTTTCCTACTGAGGTGTTTATTCGAAACTAAAACATAAGGGGTTAGGGATGAATTCCATGTTGGAGTGTGTGGAGGACATCATGCGTGGTAAGAAACAACTTATAAAATCTTAAGAGGAGGATACTACTAGCCCAAATTGTTCATAGAAGTGAAAACGAAAGTTCAAAATTGTGTCCCTTGTTAGTTGTTCACGGGCAAACAAAAGGTCCCATCTTTGCCCCTAAATCCAGTTAAAACTGAAGCCCTGTTTCAGCAATGGGGATTTGATTTCATTGGAGAAATCCATCCACACTCCAGTGCGTAGCAAAAATTGATCCTAACTGCTACTAATTATTTCACTAAATGGGTCGAATCTATCCCCACAAGAAATGCAACTGATTCAGTAGTAATCAATTTTTTGGAAGATAATATTTTATCCAGGTTTGGTTGTCCTCGAAAAATAGTCACTGATAACGTACAAGCATTTAATTCAATGGCCATGATAATTTTTTTCCAAAAATATAACATCGTACTAGGACACTCTAGGGATTAGTATCCACAGGGTAATGGTCTAGCTGAATCATCCAACAAAAGCCTGATTACCGTGATAAAAAAGGTTTTGACTAAAAACAAGAAAGTGTGGCATATCCATTTAAAATATGCTCTATGGGCCAACATAATAAGTACTAAAAGATCAATTGGGATTTCCCCTTTCCAGATGGTATATGGCACTGATGTCATTTTACCAATAAACCTTGCTCTACCAGTAATTAAACTTTGGTAGGATTCAAATGAAGAACCCAATGACGTTACCAGAAGGATAAACCAGCTAGTCGAAGTTCAGCAAAATAGGGCTGAAGTAAATGGAAGGTTGCAAATATATCAGGATAAAATGAAGGCCTTATTCAATCAGAAAGATAAAGATATAGAATTTATCCCTGGCGACTTGGTCCTAAAATGGGAAGCCATGAAAGAAGACACTGGAAAACATGGCAAATTCGATCTGATCTAGTTTGGCCCATACAGGATTTTGGTCGTTGAAGGAAAAAATGATTGGTTATTAGAAAACTTGGATGGACACATTCTCAATGCCCCTCTAAATGGGCGACATCTTAAACACTTCATGCAATAATGTGTTTCTAAATCCTCATTGTACATATCGATTTGTTTTCATACTTTTTGTATAGATTCCATATAATATATATATATATATATAATAAATAGAGGTTTCTTTCATGACGTTTCCTAATGATTATAATGTTATGTTATTCGCAGGGAAAATTTCTCACGAGAAAGTGGACTTGAGGTACCGAAAGGTGACATGCACAGGTATTCCTATCAAGTACCTCACAATGAAAAAGGTAATGAACGAGTAATCTTTGGGCTGGCAATATAAGAGCTAATAAAGGTATGAATACCATTTTAAAATTCGGGATAAAAACCCTAAGAAGTACGAATAAATAAATCATCGATTCATTTTTTTCGAAATAATAATTAAAAAATAAAAAATAAAAATCAATCAAAGAAGTTCTTGAAGTAATAAAAAAGGGGACTTAAGAAAAGGTTATAAAAGCTAATTAAGAAAATCTCTAAGAACAATCATATGTACAAGAGTTTTTCTAAAACCCCCTTTACCCTCCCCTTGACCATAATAAATCCTTTTCCCGCCTGACCATGGATGTCTAATCATAAATTTTCCTGAGAACAAAGGGGTCTCACTTTGGTCGTGAAAACTCTCTAACAAACTTTCAAGAAAAGAGAGTAGGTTGTGTTTTTAATTCTTTGATTTTAGCTGGATCAGAAACATGTCTAGGTTAATCCTAACCTTATTAGTTATCCTAACATGAATAACTGATCGGTTTTTCTCAAGGAAGTTCCCTAGACTAGATGTCAAAAGGTTTCCCTTAAGAATTTCCCTGAAGCCCATTATTTTTGAAGGCGGGTGAGAAGAATAACCTAGAGATATATAAATGAGTTGACAGACTTTGTCATTAAAAAGAGAGAGGGTATTTTCATACAGATATCTTCTTGAGTGTATGGTAAACTCATTGATTGCCCCCACTTCAAAAAAAAAATGAATACAGACAGATGGTGAAAGGAAATTCGCTATATTGATTGCCCCCATCTAGTTCAAAGAGATGAAGAAAGGAAATTCATTATATCGATTGCCCTCATCTCAGCATTTAAATGCTTGGAAAAAATGAAGTGGTGAAAGAAAATTCAATGTGGGAAGTCATATAACTTCACCGGGGTACTGAACAGGCTCACTGGCAGTGAAGCAATATCCTCATATCTGATAAAATATGTTATACATGAGTTACAAGATGCTCTGGTAATTTCTCTTCTTTTCGGTTGGATTTTCATCATAGGTTTCTAGGATCTCCTTACCGGACACATCACAAATACTTACTTTGATGAAAATGGAATCACGTGAAACCTGATAGGATGGTTAATTTGGTTTTGATTATCTTACACAGATTTGAGGTCAGTTTCAGGAGAAGAAATCTATTGAAAATCTCGCTCGAGATAGTCAGAATTTTTGTTTTTGAAGAGTTTTTCAAGATTAATGTTGAGACCCGAATCTTGTTCGTTTTTTATCCTAATCTGTCTCATAGAGACAACTCATTGACTCCATTAAACAATGAAGGTACTTGGTCTACATGTTCTTCTCACCCCACAAGGAGATGAGATCCCTAGATGGAGCCTAATGTTGACACGAAGTTTAATTTTTCTACCCTTTAAAACTGAAGCTTCATCTTTTCCTAAGTCATGGAGCCGCCCTTAGTCGAAAAAAGGGAGTCAAAGTATTCCGTTCCTTTTTGGGTTATGAGATTCTATTTTTCTTGAGGTATGATCTTCAACCATCCCCATTTCCTGGTGCTGAAATCTCGAAACCGTTTAACATATTAAAAAATAAAAAATAAATAAAAAGGGGGGAAGAAATAAATGTTACATTTTCCGTCGCTTTCCACAAAGCACTCTTTAATCCCTAATTAATTAAAATCCTAAACACAATCATCTTTCCCTTAATCTTTCACGATTCAGGTTTCTTTCTACTAAAGCGTTTTCGAACTCTCATCCTTCAAACTCCCGATCCTCAATTTTCCGAAAAGTAAAAGTAAAAAATAATTATTCACTAATCTTGATTAATTAAATATTTAATATGAATAATTAGCACCTCACTAATCCCATCACAATTTCGTGATCCAGGGTTTTCTTATGACATACCTCCTGAAAATAGGATCCCCGAACTTCTGAAATGCAAAATTGCGTTTTCTTTAAACAAAGTCTAAGATTAAGGTTAAGTTGTTTTCAAAAAATGATTAGTGATAACTAAGTTTCTTTTATCATTTTGGGAATTGAGGAAGGCAACGATTTTTGGAATTCCATCTTTGAAATCGCCGATATACGAAAGTATTAATAACAGGTAAATGAAGATATTTTTTGACGCGAAAGCATATCTCCAGGCATATCTTTCCATTTAAGCATTAACTTTTCATCGCCTGTATCATTACACTCATCATAACACAAATTAAGGGTTGATAAAATTCCTGTGTTTCAAACTTCATTCTTATCCTTTACATCTGTAGCAAGTCGCATTTATCCATTTTTATACACATTTTCTCTGTAAACAGGTTTCTGGTCCAATGAAAATATTATGGCACCTAAGAAAGCACCCAAGAAAAGAGAGGAAGCTGCAAAAATCTTGAGTCCAGGCAGAGACGTTGTATCTGATACAATACCACATGCCATCGATTCAATAAAATCCTGGAGGCAAATTTTTGAAACTCTGGATTATGAAATTTAGAATTTCCCTCATGATGCCGACAACAAACTTCGAGACATAGAAGAGTCTGAACTTCACAAAGTAGCTACACGGCCACGACTCATGACTTATAATGACATGATTAATTGGGCCTTAGAGTGAACATATGTGCAGACGAGAAGCATTCTTGATAGTCGAGGGGTCGTCATTGGCTTTTTCAGACTGGATCATATACAATTAATGTATAAACTATCTCCGAGTCCCAAGTATATTTATAATAAAGATTTCATGAGTGAGTTTCAAAGGAAAGAATGTTTTGAGTCATACCTGTTATCCCCGATATCTAGGGATAACTAGGAGATCATGTCTCGAGGCTCACATGGTCCTAGACATGATCTACTGAGAGCAGGAGTGACTTGAGCATGGCCCTGGAGGGCCCATCTTTCTTCTTCTCAGCCAGCTTTGTCCTGTCAGTAGTA